>CALYCR020000053.1:0-24247 GCA_944470395.2 Schistosoma turkestanicum | reverse complement strand
CACCAATAAATTTCAGGCCCGCCAAGATCTACTCAATGGAGACGAAGGAACATTGAAGAACAATCGCAAAGGGAGCAAGGGGGCAATCACTTCAACATGTCACGAAGTTCTGAGTCGCAAGAAGTACCATCATAAGGAGTAAATCTCTGTTAATACTCTTGCGAAAATTGAAGAAAGAAGGAACAAGAGTGCAGCAATCAATTTCAGCCGAACAAGGGCGGATAAAGTTACCGCGCAAGCTGCATTCTCTGAAGCAAACAGCGAAATGAAGGAGAGCATCAGAGTTAGCCGGAAACTTTTCTAAACCAGAACGATGAGCGAAAAGCATGGAAGGCGAAGTAATCAGCAACACTGAAGAACAGCGAAATGGGTGGGTAGAACAATTTCCGGAACTCCTGAATCGACCAGCTCCACTGAACTCACGGAACATCGAAGCAGCATCCACGGACCTTACAATAAATATTGGCGCGCCTACGTTTGAGGAGATCAGTATGTCCATCAGACAAATCGAGAACGGCAAAGCAGCAGGACCAGACAACATTCCAGCGGAGGCAATGAAAGCAGATGTAGAAGCATGTGCGAAAATATTTCACATCCTCTTCAATAAGATTTGTGATGAGGAACAAGTACCATCAGACTGGAAGGAAGGATACCCGATCAAAATACCAAAGAAAGGCGATCTCAGCAAGTGTGAGAACTACAGAGGCATCACTCTTCTTTCAATACCAGGCAAAGTCTTCAACAGGGTATTGTTAAACAGAATGAAGGACTTCGTAGACGCCCAACTTCGAGATCAACAGGCCGGATTTCGTAAGGATCGATCATGTACTGACCGAATTGCTACATTACGGATAATTGTGGAACAATCAATAGAATGGAACTCACCACTCTACCTCAACTTCATCGACTACGAGAAAGCATTTGATAGCGCGGATAGGAAAACACTGTGGACTCTTCTTCGACACTACGGTGTGCCTGAGAAAATATTAAGCATCATACGGAATTCTTATGATGGATTCAACTGCAGAATCGTACACTGAGGACAGCTAACAGACTCTTTCGAGGTGAAGACCGGTGTCAGGCAATGTTGCTTACTCTCACTCTTTCTCCTTCTTCTGGTGATCGACTGAATTATGAAGACGTCGACATCTGGAGTGAAGATCGGTATCAACTGGAAAGTTAGGACGCAGCTGGACGATCTGGACACCGCAGATTGCCTGGCTGTTCTATCGCACACGCAACAACAATTGCAAGAGAAAACGATCAGTGTAGCAGTAGCTTCTGTGGCAGTATGTCTCAACATACATAAAGGAAAGAGCGAAATTCTCCGATGCAATAAAACCTGCACCAACCAAATCAATCATGATGTAGATGCTTTGGAGGACGTTAACACCTTTACATATCTGCGCAACATCATCGACAATCAAGGTGAATCCGATGCAGATGCGAGGGTGCGAATCGCCAAAGCAGGGGCTGAATTTCCACAGTTTAAACATATCTGGTACTCCAAACAACTGTCAACAAAAACCAAAATCAGGATTTTCAATACAAATGTCAAGACGGTTCTACTGTATGGAGCGGAAACTTGGAAAACAACGAAAGGCATCATCTAGAAGATACAAGTGTTTATTAACAGTTGTCTGCGCAAAATACTTCGTATTTGTTGGCCAGACACCATCCATTTCAACGTACTGTGCGAGAGAACAAACCAGCTTCCAATAGAGGAGGAAATCAGGAAGAATAGATGGAAGTGGATAGCACACACGCTACGAAAAGCACCTAACTGCGTCACGAGACAAGCCCTCACATGGAACCCTCAAGGCAAGAGGAAAAGAGGAAGGCCAAAGAATACATTACGCCGAGAAATAGAGAAAGATATGAGAGGAATGAAAAAACACTGGACAGAACTGGAGAGGGAAGCCCAGGACAGAGTTGGCTGGAGATAAATGTTGGGTGGCCTATGCTCCATTGGGGATAACAGGCGTAAGTAAGTAAGTAAGTAATTTTACAGTTTTTCGTATTTCAACTGAGAAACTTGTTTTCTGAATGCAGATACAGAAACAACGGTAATAAACATTGACAGAATAACAAGCCTAATTTAATAATTACTATGTTTGGAAAGTCTGATAGCGTGAATTGATTATTGCAGAAATTATGAAACGTTAAACTTATTGTGCAGGTGTAGGTATCGAAATTACATGTATATGGAACGTGAAATTCATTCCTAAAGTAGCACATGCTATGTAAAAAAACAACCCACAGCATCTCTACAGTTTTCTGAATAGGATAAAGTTGTTAACTAATCAAGGGAAATTGTAAACATCAATCACATACTAAAAATTTGTTGATAAAACCAATATAAAATATTTATCATAAGTTAAATGAATTAGGTTGAAACGCAGTTGTAAAACAAGATAATCAACATTATTACAGATCTGTTTCTCACTGTTATACCGGTGAATGATGAACTGCAAAAAGATAAAGAACAATAAATAACAAGATTGTGAAGAATCAGTTACTCAGCCGATCACAATAAAAAAAAATTCCAAGTAATTTATAATTTGAACCACTAAACTTATACACAACAATGCAAATAATATTCGGTAAATCGCTTCTAGAAGTTACCAGTTCTTCAATCTTCCTTCTGATGATACAGCACAAACGTTTTGCATCAGTGTTGAAAAATTAATAATTTTATTGAATTATTAGCCAAATATTTTTTGAAAAAAACTCACGATTTGTTTGTAGTCAGTGAATAATTTACCATTGGGTTACACTAGGAGAACTATCTGTTTACGTATATAGTGGGTGAAAATGCTGTTTAGTAGTCCTCAAGAATGCTCATTGGGAGTGCACATTCACGATTTATAACGAAAGATTCAGGAAAAAATGATTGAAGAATGCTAGTCGGTGGTTTATAATGGATTCAAGGTTGATAGGCTTTAAAAAAAAGTAATACATTGATCGATCTATCACGTAATAGTGATTGCCTATCATTGAATTCCGTTACAGTTAAGGAAAACGTATCAGTCTTCAGTCACGTTTTCTTCTAGCAATATTCGCTTGATTAATTTTCACACACTTTAACAAATTTTATTTCACTTATTAAGTTACAATAAAAGAACATGTTGGGATCTTGTTAATCATTTGAAGTGTGACTTCTCCAAGGGTGACTTTGAAATTGATTGTACTTTGAATTCGTTGGATATCATGAATCAATTGTTGATAGGAGTAGCCCTTTACTAGGACGAAAAGATCAATGCGTGATTTTACGTTTTCGAAAGTAGTTTAATTTAGATGAGTTCATTATTTGACTGATATTCGTGAATACTTTGAGTAGTAAGCGAATTAGTTTACAGACAATTAAAACTTCATCTGCAAATAAGAAAGAAGCAGGATCCTGAAAAGGGATCTGAAATCAGTGATCGGATAAGAATATGGAATTTTCTAAAACACGAAGTGAAAAACAAGGGTACCATCTGAGGAAAGAACAACATGAGAACATGGAAAGTTTTACATGAAAAAAGAGTATATGCTTAACAGGTTATTTGTAAGACAACATTGTTAATTATATGTACGAAGTATTATGCGTTTAACTTCATGTAGAGGGCAGTCAACTAACGAACCATGATCTTCATCGACTTTTCATTCTTTTCAATAATCGGAAAACTTTAATTGCATCCTCGTAAAAGGCTTGATGGATTCTCTTAATTTTTGTTTCCCTTTCGGCATCTTTATTTTTTACAAACCTCAGCTGTTTATTGTGTATTGATTGACAATACATCTTTATATTCAGTAAAGAGTTTTTTTTGTCTGCTTTCTTAGATCCTCACGTTTCGGCTATGTTGAGTGAATCTGTTTGACGTTCATTTCAAAAACTCTGGCTACTTGTCGGATGACGTTTTTTTTTGACTTCCAGATCTCGCTCATTTCTAAAATCGTAGCTATTACTTTTACCGATCCGTGTCTTCACATCCGCATATGATCCTCCTTGCTGACCGATAATGCTCCACAAATATGTGATTCCTTTTACATCTTCGAAAACTTGCAAATTAGGTGTGATTGTTCGGTGTATGATTTATTCTTTCAGGATATCATGATTTTCGAAATTCTTCCAGTTAAGACCTACATCTGATTAGCCGTCTGTTTCACTGATCTTCTTCCCTTGCAATTGTCTTTGCTGTCGCAACAGCGGAGGCAGATCAGACGATCGATCTGCCGTATTCTGATTAACGTTTGTATACCGGGCATATTCTCGACTGCTGACGTCTTGCTTTAGATTCCTTCCGAATTTGCTACCAGTCTGTTAGAGCGATTGAAAGTGTGGCTTTGCCGGAATCAATCATTTGACCTCTCACTCTAATCTCCTAGACTAATAACTTTCTAACTTTTTAACAGGTTCATCTAAAAATAGCGCTCCACCGTGTTGGCAGCTGAGAAGTCACATCAAACCTTAACCAATTAAATCCCTTTTACATGGATTATCAAACATTTTGACATCCTTGTATGAAGTGTAGTCTTGGAAATTACTTATTCGTGTACACGAAATCGTAATTCTAGTTTTTCGAAACCACGCTGTTAACAACACGTTGAAGCTTTCAATTTTCAAACCTTGTAACACAGTGGTCAACAGGCATTCTGAGCATTGAATCTGAAATCCTGTAACCCCAGTGTGTTGTGCGTCCTATTGTATCGATGCTCGATAAACAAATATTGAAGGTTGTCTTTTTCATGTTCGTTAAAATGACCACCTACTTCTGACGAATACCAAATTTGAAAGCATGAAAAACATATTTCATGAGAACTGCCAAAACCTTCCCAACAATGAATAGAAAACCATCTCTTATCTTTCAAAAAAACAAATATGGCCTTGATGAAATAATGTTGCTTGTTTTGGCGCACATATCTAGATTAGATCATGATCTACTACCAGCAAGTATATTTTGCGTCTTACTGGACGTAGGTACGATGATGTAAGGTAACATCTTTGAATTCTACCTAATGACAGCATATAAAAATTTATAATTGAAGAACAACTGGAAAAATAGTTAACAGTGACCTGAGTGTTTATGAACCCTAGTCAGCTTGAATTTGTTTTGAAAAGGCTGCGGAAAATGCAAGGATATATGCTGTAAGGAAAGACATAAGGCTAGTCACCAGAAATGGATTTTAGTAAGATCTGCTGACATCATAGTTACTTAGGAATCTCATCAATGCTGGCTGAAACACGATAAATAGCGGAATCACTTGAGACGTAGTCTGATGATGCAGAACATTGCTGGGTGACTGTATCGAGAGAGATGAGAAAAGCAATGATGATAATTCAACGTACTACTTCTACCACTGATAAGTCTACTACTACTAATATAACTACTATTCAATCTGGCACTAACAAACGAATATTCGGATAGTCAATCTCTGCAAACATGCGATTTTCATTGATTCTCATTTCCAGAAAATTATACAAACGCACTGAACATGCTACACATCTGCTTGTCTGTCCTTCGGCTATTATTCGGGTATACGAAATCTGAAGTTACTCTGAATGGTGGATGTGTGTAAGTCCCAAGGTCTGAATCCAATTGGAAATGATTTTGTTAATGTCATTCAATGAAGATCAGCACGCCCTGACTGGTTCACCGTTGAATCAGTGAGATTGACTGTGACTGAAATTTAAATTTGAGCGTAATCTTATTGGACTCTATTCATTCGCGTGTTGTGTAAAAACAAAAGTGACACTTGACACTGTCGTCGTGACGTTTTGTGGCAGTTTCCGCCAAATAAACGGGTCATAAAGAGAATATCAACTTTCACCGAGTTCTCTTCCTTAACACTACAGGTCAAGGAAAAGCAAATTGAGAACTATCATTCAAACAGAATACCAATATTGTTGTTCGTCAAGATGTGCTACTCTTTCCAATCTCGTGTAACTGCATCATTGATATGCTTTTATCTTTAAGGATTACCATGTCTGACTTTTCAAGTATCAAACGTTTACAAAGAGATTTGCTTGTAGACTAAGAATTTACCAATGACATAGTTCTATTTGATGAAGACTCAGATAAAACGCAAATTCATCCTACGCTTTTAGCAATGATGCAAGCATAGACGGAATGTGTTTACCAGCTACGAAATGCAGAATGTTGCTGAAGTTCAGTGGTTCACTTTACTGACTTTCTCTCTTATCTGAAGGGTCTCATCCGTACTGATGTCTTAGTCAGTAAGCAAATCTCATCAAGGATACTGGGGTCTGAAGCGGAGAGGATATTTTCACTTCAATGGTTTTCTATGATACGTAATCAAGTAATCCTTTTTCAATATGATACTACTTCTTTCTCAACTAACTTGACAAGTTACTGTTACTATTCATAATCGCTTACTTGCCCTGTTCGAAGTTATTTGTGTCATTTACAAACATGACTTCGAAAAACAAGGCGGTCTAATCTACTAGTACGTCTCAATTTTTCCTATTTTTTAGCGCATCATCATATCATCAGCGTTAGCAAAAATGAAGATGAAGACGAGTATTATTTTCTCAATGCACAATGTTTTTTGATCATCGGAGAAACAGATGTCAAATGTTCTCCTACTATTAGCTGCATTTTTCAAATCAATACACTTGCATTTGACAATAAAATAACAATTTTCATCACTCATTTTTAAAACATGATTTTTTTTAGAAAAAATTAAGTAAGTACATCAAGACAGGTTCAGTTACAATTACACGTTCAAGTACACAGAAAATATTTCCACACACGTACACACGCAAAGATGATCATTATGTTTTTAAAAAACACATTTATTCACAGGATTCATTTTGGTACCAAGAGGACATTGGTATATTTTAGAAAACTCTTCAGTGTTCTTTAGAATATCATTAACACTAAAAATATCAAAAATGAAAGTTGAAATTTTAGATTTGATCATTGCGAAATACTTTGCAAAATCATATTATCTCCTGTTCGAATTCATTGAACGAATGTTTGATTTATTCACTGTACCAGGATTGACGCCGATGATTGTGAATTGAACAATCATACTTGCATTTATCAGCGCACATAATTGCAATGAGTTCAATGATAGTGAATACTTATGAAATTAAAAATATACTTTTTATGGAGTGATACGTTTATTTTTCGACAAAGGCGGTCAATATTACATAATAAAAACAATTATAAATTGCGAAAAAACCTATAATTTTATGTGAACGCGTTACCTAAATTCGTAGTTTTGTTGAGAAAAACGGGACTTGAAACCAATCAGATCATGAGAGGAAGCATCACACGTTGTCTTCAGATATAAAGGATATATGAAATTAGGGAGAATCACAAAACGTAAAATAATGCATTATTATGATAACTCAGTGCAGATGAAAACTTAATAAGCTGTTATTTGTAAAGACTGGAAGGTAATGTCTATAAAATGGAGAAGCTGTTTCAAATTACACTGTTCTCAACATTCAAATGCATCATAGTTTGACGATACAATTATCTTAACGAAACTAAAACGTAGTCAACTGCATTGAGCAAACCAAACTGTGAATATAAGTCGATGGATTCATACGCTATTATTGAAGAAATTTAAGTCCTAAATGACAGAAAAAGATGACGGATCACCTGACCAAAAGGGCTTTGAATTTTGTTGTCAAACGGCCTCTCTTTCAGTGCTTGCGCGTTTGTTGGTCTTTTAAAAGTTGCATTCTTATAAAACAACTGTTCTAGAAAGGACCACTTGAAATCTCACATTTATCCATATATTCACTAGGTTTTGGATAAGTGAATAAACCTGGTTATTCGCTTGTTACTACTCATGATTGGAATTTTTGATTTATCCTTAAGTAATGTAATACAGGAGACGTAAGTTCACTAATTTCGTAGAATCAGTCATCTAAGTTATAGAATTACAAACAGAATTTAAGTATATTTAAGTATAAGCTGACAAAAAACTTTTTTTATTATTTACAGGTTCTTCTGGATCACAGTTGCTCTCAAAAGCAAATTCTCATTGAATCATGTCACCAAAGACTTTTATTAGCGATTTATTATCATGATATATTCTGTTGTTTTTTAGTCATGGTCATCTTCACTTTCTTACACGAATAAAATTTTAGCGAATTTCATCATCAATCATGTATCTAAGATGAGGAAAAGACATATTTTCGTTCTGAAGCTTTAGAAATTTATCTGTATCTGGGATTACTAGCCCATCAAACCTAATTTTTCAATACGAATCCTCATAACTGAAAGAATTTCATAGTTTTTGTGTCTCAAAATGTCCGTTTCATTGCATCAAACTATCACTTTTGTGTGAACCACTAGTTTCATAAAAAGATTTGATTTCTAGTGTTTTAGTCTACTACGCATAAATGATAATAACTCATAGCATTTCATATGAATTAACTCGATGATGTGTGAATGAAATCATTGCATTGTGCATAACCAACTTTAGCAAATGTTTCGAAAAAGGACTGTATTTTCTCCAAATCATTATCATCGCTTTGGAGGACATCCTTGAAGCGCTACATAAAAGGTAAAGCAATGAACAATACACCATGTTACTTGTGAATAAACATTCAGAAATATTACTTCATTTTAAATAACTGCATATCAAACTATGACTGTCTAATTATTCAGATTGAAAAAACCCATGTAGGTACCGCGAATATTTGCCTGATAATCTTACAAAGAATTCCTTGACATTCTGGTGCTGAAGTACGAGTAATTTTGCTGTTCAATCAGAAAAAATTGTCAGTCGTGTTCCCATACTTGAGTTTCATTCGAATTCTGATTATTGCAGCTAGAAAATATGATGGATTGTTTGATGATCACACGATATCAAGGTTTCATTTGACATGAAGCAATCACATAACATTGTAAGTTGCAATTTTCTAGAAATCGAAAACTTATCAAATAATGAATGCGAGATCTCATTTTAGTTACTATTGAACTGCGATTATTCTGTTGTATGTAATAGAGTATAGTATTTTATTCAATAAATTTCAAATAAATAATGCATTTCATAGACGTTGATGACAAAATAACGAAATATTTGACATGAGTAGATTTTGAAATCCTAAGTTACATAGATACTGAGTAAGAAGACATCAGTAATCTCCCATTTTTCTTTAACTCAATATCAAACAGAAATCATCCACAAATCAAACTGTTGTCGATTAACGTTGACTCAAATAAAATAGGATCCAAATGCTTTTTTCATCACAGAATAATCCAATGCGGTTAAAATTCAGCTCATGCTTCTACACAGTTCAAACGGAAGAACTATTTGTTGGTAGAAAGGAATGCATACAACCAAAAATAAAATCACTTACTGAGAACGCTAACATAAGACCACTGATATCAGCTGCCAGTTGCTTTGAATCCTAGTATGAACAAATAATTTTCAGTTAAAGTAAGGTTTTTGAACATCTATGAAAACATATCAAGATATTTTGATTTACCTACACTATGTTCTGCTCCTTCTAACGTGATATAAATCATTTAATTTGTTTTTGTTTTGTAATACTCATATGTTGGTTTGATCAATAAATATCGATTCAGAAAATATCGTTTTCTAAAGTTAGCTTTAAAAGTGTTTTGTGGGCCTGAATAAACTGGCATCGGAGGTTGGAGTATCCGTAAATCAATTTTCATTACGTTGATTTGATTTATGACATTTTATTATATCCTAAAAGCTAATGAAAATCTGACTGCAAACGCCGATCTATATGTTCAGTCAAAACTAATCGATAATCTATCGAAAACGTCCCACAATAACTATTTTCCTGACATGAAATACTGATAATTATCAAAAATAAATTCATTGATCGTTGCATTGTCGTACACATTTCGATTCAAGGTTACCACTTGAAAAGCGATCTCAATGACAAAAATATTGTATCGATAAAAATAAATATCCGTCTTATGGAAATGTACAAGAAGATGAGTGAATAACAGTCCACCTAAACAGTGAAATGTTTTAAATCATTTAAACCGACTTGCTAATTGACTTGGAAACGTAAAATTTCGTTAAACGACTGCCTTCCTATTCACTGAAAATCCACACATGGCTAGCGTTTTCTACCGTAAGTAGAATGTTTCATTTTTCAACGGAATATCACCGTTTGAATACATTTCATTTATATAGATACACCTAAAAATATCGAACGCAACCTAGGTAAAAAATCAGCAATAATGAAAAGAAACACAAATTAAACGCTTTCAATTGAACGACCTACTATTTTTTCAATCGCTCGATCGCTAATTTGTTTTGATAAACAACACATTTGGTGTTCAAGCGGTGACAAGAGTTTCGTTTTACATATGTGGCCTTGTACATCAAACTGATGTGTTCTAAAAGCTATAATTCAAACGTTATAACAGCACTGTTTACTTTTAAGAAATAAACACTATATGAGTGCCTTATTTCTTCACTACTTTGAAGGTGAGAAATAAAATGCATGCATTCTAAGTTATCAAAAATTCTAATTCATCATTCAAGTTTTGAAAATATTGTACTGAAGTATACCACACTCATTGATTCGATTTTTGCAGTTTGCAACGATAAAAATTAAATAGAACAGTTCTTCCGACTCTGTGTAGGTTTGAGTATGTAATTAAAGCAATCGATATTTATAATCATTCAATTTCCATTGACTTATTCATTCAGCGTTTTGAGAATCGAAATTTAATTTTTTTCAGAAGAAAGATTTTCCATCTCAGCTGTCATCAACAGTATTTCATTCGAAATTTATCCGTTGAGGTACTGAATATGTGTATTTCTCACAGCCTGAAATCCGACGGGTACAGTCATTTAAGAACCTATCCTGTGAATCTTAAGTGAATAGCTACTGCTGCACATACTGGTATTCGTTCTCCTCTTACTTTTCCAACAAAAATCTAGCGTCGTTGCATTGAAGTAAGCGCCCTAATTTTTATCCTATCTCAAACAAAAAGTTGCCGGCAACTAAACAGAAGGAGCCCATATTTACATGGTCGATACGACTCAGTTGATAAATTGCCTGTAAACATTAGATAAGCAAATATCCTCTGCTCCCAATTATTTCGGAAAACCTTTAGTTTGCTCAAGATTATTCTAGAGAAAATATTACAAAACCAACTTTCGGATATCAGTTGACGACCAATAAGCCACCCGAGAATTCCATAGTTTTCAGACATTGATTGTGATTCACTGAGAAATGATCGATGTAATACCGAAGCAGCCAAATAAATATTGGGGAATGATACGGATCCAATAAGATTTTGTGTGTAACTGATAATTCCAGGTTCAAGTATTTTGAAATAGAAATAAAAAATTACTTAATGAGGATTGGTGTTTTGCCAGTTATAGTCTCAAAACGTGAATGAAAAGGAAAAACTGTCATTCAAACAATTCGATGTTAAGTCATTCACTGACAACCATTCGCATATCACGATGAACTATTGACAGCCTGTCCACACAGAAAGGCATTAATTATCCGTGAAGTTGTATAACCATGGGTTACTGAGCTATTTATTATCGAATAAAAACAATATTTGATTGATATCCACTGATCCATGGATAGAAAATAATTAGATTCCTGCGTTAAATAACGGTGTTTAGACCGCTCGTTTAAGTGTTCGGCAGTTAAATACACTTTAAACGTCTGCATTAGGAAATCAACGGACATATCAATGTAGGGGCTTTCTAAATATAATCTCTTGATGCACGACTGCCGTGCAGATGTTGAACGCTTTGATGCTACCACAAATAAAATGTGCATCCAGTAATGAGAATTTTTTAAAAACCTTTTGTCCGAAATATGAATAGAATTAACCCTATCTGATAGTATACACTGTGCTGATGATGGATGAAACTGAAATGTGCTGATATTAGTACATCTAGTAAAAGTCTTTGTACGAAATAAAAATAGTTGAATGAATTCAAAAACACTAATTACTGTATGCCAACATGTGTCAACATTTTACTCATTCTGTGTTGTGATTTGATCATTTAGTTGAAAATGCTTATACATCCGTGAGCATTTCGGTGGCTTCATATGAGTACACGGAAACATAATTTTATCAGATAATCAGAACTTTACATAAGTGATTTTATCATGACGAAGTGATATTTGATTCTCCTTCTCTTAATTCTTCGCGTTCCGAAAAAAGAAATTCAGTATCGACCCGTCTATAATGATTCTCCGGATCAGCTCATCGATCGAACCAATCAGAATTAATTGCTGACCAGTTATTTCAGATCAGTTTACTGAAATTACTTCTAAATAAACTCAACCAAACAACACACAATTCATAATTAACTGATTTCACCTCAAGTCATATTGCAAACCAATAAGTTACACAGCCAAATTTGGGATTTCATTCAAAACAAATTACACTTTTGGCACGATAAACCATCATCAGAATGCCGAAAAAAAAATTTCCTGCATGATGAACTTACCAATAAAATTACATCTCGGTATATATACGTCCTCTCACGAAACAGATTTAAATTAGCTTCGGAATATCGAATTTCTTGAACCTGAATAAAGTACAGAGGTTATTTTTTACACAATTCATCCAAAATAAACCCACCCACGAAACAGCTCTATTTTTATTCGCTGTATCGATCCATGATTTTGAAGACAATAATTTGTTCAATTTATATTTCAATTCACTAAATATTATCTCAACCTATTCAACAAAAATAGAGAAATCGATTAAACAGTTTGCATACCCTTTGCAAGTCATTTACAATTATTTTAATACATGCCCATTAGTCATTTGCATCAAAGTGCGGATACGGAATCGTACAGTATCAAATCACCGATTTATAGGAATCGAACTCAAGTGTATGTGGGAACGGTGGAATTCTGAAGCTAGACTAGTCATCATCCATATTTCTTATAAAACAAATAAATTGTAACTAAACCTGGGCTAAACATGCTTATGAAAGTGTACTTTCTTAAAACTCAGAGTGATTCCTTGTCGCAGTCATCTAGTTGAGATAATAATCAATCAAATGAATTACTCACTTCAGCCTTCGTTTTCTCATTTATACTGAGATATTTATTATGTCGTTCAAATAACCACCATAAATTTTCTCTCACTTCATCGACGCATCCAATTGACTGTTCATCTAAATAAATTGTTTATGTGGAAAAGTTTTTTTATATTTACCATATAAATAATTAATCAGCACAATGTTGTGTTTGAACAAAACCAAACTAATCTTGAGTCACAAAAGCCTGTAATTCAATATTAATTTATATCTTTATTTCCAATTTTTAGATACATTACTTTTTTCATAACCAGTACAGTTGCGAATAAGCTATTTTATGCTACCTCGTTGAAATTAGGTTGCCGGTTAAACTCACACAACAATCAAAAATGAATTCGCTCTTTTTCAAGGGTGTATTGATTGAAGAACAGAAGATATTGATGGCAAATTGTACATATACTTTTAGAATGAGTATGGTGTTGTTTTTTTCATCGACCCAGATGTTCTATTTTTGGAGCACGCACTTTAGATAGAAGTTAGGCATTCAAATGTCACTGCGTTTGACCGTTAGCTTGCACTTTTCTTTGATGATTGCTGATTGACCTAAGTTACAGGCTTCTAAATTCTCTGGTTTTCTTCGTGATTCCACTCTCGATTATTTCCTCATTGTCACAATCCTACATATGATCATAATTGATAGTTCGCATTGGTAAAATTGGAGCTTTACGTGGCTTTTGACTACCGATTGATGTTTCCGTAAGCAAAGCGGACGAGGCGGTCCACATTATCCCATGTAATCCTTTATATATGATTGGATGATCCGTTTATTGCTTGTTGTACTAGATTTAGCTTCCGTTGATGCATTTTAATGAGGTTGCGTGGCAATTCATGCAGTTACTGTAAACACATGAACACGTTCCTAAAATCATTGACAAACAAAACAGTTTCTATTGTTAATTCGATTTCAATGTTTGCCTTGTTTTTTATATGTTCGAAAACATCGAAAAGCGTGATCGAATCCGTATAATTGATAAAGACACTTACGATTATCGAGAGGATAAAATTCTCCTACATGGTTATTTATTTGTCTTCGCATGTTGTACAAAAATGTGATCACTATCATATTGTGTACATTTCTACAAGAGGAAAAACAGAAATAACTTGTTTAGCCAACACGCAATTAGTATCCGTTTCAAAATTGCTCTGCATAATGTAGAAAGAAAAAGATGTTGATAAATTTAGGAATGCTGATCTATCAAATGGGCAGGAAAATGAACGTGCAAAATAGCCTGGCTGTCGTAGAGATAACATTCTTTGTGATATTCATCCAGGTAATTTGAAATCTTTGGTATTTGCCTTCTGTATAGTCACTTAATACCGTGATGATTACAACTAATTTGCTTAACTTTCGAATTGATTTCTAAAGGCTTGTCTGGGAAACTGCGGTAGAATCTGCCGCAGATTCTTGTAGCATCTATGCTTTCAAACTAATCTCGGCAGCTTCACATCCAATATAATTATAACTATCTGAGTTATCAAACATTATGTATTGTTGACTGGTTCGTTCACGATAAAAGTTAGTCCTGTGACCATAAAACGGTGAATATAACGAGTACAACTGCATGCATGAAATTGGATGTGAAGCGTGTGTAAAGTTAACAAGCTAACAAACTAAAGAATCAGTGCAGTTTTCAGTGTGAGTTCGTGCATTGAATAGGTTATTTTGAATTGTAAGACATTACATCTTGTGGAATAACTTCTTTCGGGAGAATAAAATTAAATTTTGAGGAACTACCTTCTTCCTTCATCATTCGCAATAGCTTCTTCAAACTTTCTACAAACATAACCTAAGAAATCGAGATCTCTGACAACAATATTCAGATCTTTCCATTGCGGACTAAAATTCATTGGTTTGAATAATCCAGTAAATACAAAATTCCAGCGGATCTGTTCAAAGATAATAATATGTATAATATCACGGATGCTAACAAATGGAATGATATATGAAGTAGATATATGCGTGTTCGATTGTCATCTCGCGGCTTATTCCGCACAAATATTTTGTCCCACAATGAAAACATCTTTCATCAGCTTCATAATCTTCCTCCACGCACCACTGTGTGACATTGAATCGTTATTGATCAAGACGTAACAAGACAGCATCATCAATGGTAGAAAAGATATCTTGTGCTAATTGTGGAAGATTAGGCTACCATTTTATTTATTATGAAGTAACTGGGAATAGTGATTTATATACAATTTCTGCGATCAAATCAAAATACTTGATCAGCTTCAATTATTTTTTAGTAGTTCAAATATACAAAGGACAATTCTATATACGTAACATTGCCACAACTTATTCATGCTCAATGACATATAAATAAATGTGTTATTTCGGAATTCTCCCCGGTGGTGTTACATCAAATAGTCATGTAGCATGAACAGTCTACTAGAGAACTGATAAATTAGGATTATGTCACTCTACGTAGTGATAAATTTGATCAGGACGAAAAAGCTAGCGTTACATATTATGTAGGTCAACAGGAAACACAGGCGTCCTATGTCCTAACTAGAAAATGATGTTTATTATTTCGATAAAGTCCTTATTCAGGCTGGTAGTTTATAAAGATTGAAGGTGTCACATTTTGTGCAAGAGGTTCTGATCAAAGGATGAGAAGAACGGGACGAAAAATGCCACCTAAAGACAACGTATATACGGTATTTCTGAATATACTGTCAAGTTTATTTACAGGCTTCTAAAAAACTTGAATCAGATTTATCCGTAACGACCATGAACGCAGGGCGAATATCATTATATCTGAAGATATGTCAATAGAGTTATTGCAGAAGCTCAGGAGGGATATTTGAGTTAGCATACAACTTCAAATTATATTCAAGTCACAACTTACTAGCGAACAAGTTTTTTCCAAATCTTTGAGCTTGGCAGTTTTGTCTTCTGGATATACTGATTTCTGAAATAAAGCGAGTAAATCAACAAAAGTATAAAACATTTGTGTAATTATTCGATCACTGACTGAACGAGACGGATGGTTCGTTTCCGAATTGGACTCATCAAAAACTCGCGTCCCGTTCTTCTGCCCATCAAATGTTCTGAACTCCGAACTTAGATTTTTGCACACAAATGCTCAACCTCTTGAATATTTGGCCGCTCGCAACGACGTTTGTTTCTAGTTCTCAAAAAGAAAGAGATTTTACAGAATATCATTGATGCCTAATGTCTATACACGAAAGGATTAGACAACGGCCTCAACCCTATCTTGTATTCACTGAAATTCCTTGTTCCGATTCCTGCCGGTGCAGCAGTCATGGCTGCGCTCTGATGAATAATGCTGTACTAGGATAAAACAACCACCATTACTTTAACGAATTCAATAATGGTCTGACATCGGTTGCGTGATGATTTCGATGTGTGAAATATTATAATCACCATAACTGTTATGGAGAAAATACATATCGCAGTCAGCTAAAACTTTTTGACCAGCTTTTGACATAATATAGATTTGAGGAACGAATCAGTGACTTATGTTATTACCATTATCGATTAAATATACTGACTTTTTGGATTTTAACAATCTTTGAAAGAAGAAGAAGCAGTCTCCCAGATATTTGTTTCATTAGTCGAACAATGAACTGTTCTATTCTCAGGAAGCAACGAAATTATGATGGACAATTTCAATAATAAAAGTTCACGTATTTTTCCGATCATGAGAATTGTTTAAATAGTTTCGTCAGATGTTTATAATTTTATTCTGTTCTTACCAAGTCAGGTGTTCGCTGAAACTCAGTTCGGAGTTTTAGTTTTGTCAGATGCTGATGACAATAATTTGTTTGCACTTAGAGATAAATGTGAAATAATGATTGTTGTTTTAATTGGTCCCACTTACGTTTTTAATTTGAGAATAAAATTCGAACACACCGTCCAACATATATATAGTATTGGAATTAGCTCCGACATTTTGCAAGTATTTGAAAATTTTTGTCTTCGTGATCTCTTCTGAGACATCATTCTAAAATTTGATTTCAACAAACGTCTTGCAAAAAATGTTACGATTTATGAGTGTAAATGGAATAACGAGAGCCGAAAGTATCTTTCTCAACCAACCACTTTAAAGGTTGACAGTTTTTGACTACATATTCACCACACCCTAACCGTGCATTCATAGTCTTTTAGCATTGGTAACCATTATCTTGCAGACTACAAACACGTATTAAACGAGAACACAAATAGCTTCATTTATCTGTCAATGAATTTTGTCTCAGACCCTTGGTTTATTCAGCAAATGGCTGGATCATGAAACATAGCAAATTTGTATGGACGGTGGTTCGGCGTTCGTTATTAATTTTCCGAACTCGTCCTCCACTATTTTCATAGACATAAACTAATAACATAACATAACTAATAACATAATAAACTAATAACATGTAGTCGAGTCATACTGCAATTAGCAAGCAGATATCTTGGTGACGCCCTCGGTGATGAATGAACGCAAAAGCCGGTCGAACTTTATGATCTTATGCTGAAATGTCATCACAAAAAAAAATGTCGATACTGTCAAAATAAGTGTAGCATTCAACAAGCTCAACTAATTTACTTACTATAACTAGTTCAAGTGTTAACGTAAGTCATTTCTGAAGCAATATTCGACAATTTTAGGAAAAAAAGCACAAGCTATCCAAGGCTATCCAACTCTTTCAGGAAAATCAACTGATACCAGCAATAGAAGCTAAATAAAGTCCAGCCAACGGGTCATCCAAACATACATTAAACACAAATCAAAAATTACGGCACAAATCAGAAAAAACACTTGAAAAATGTGTTGTTCACAAACGATTGATGCCATATAAACCGAAGCACAAAAAACGCAAAATAAATCAAGACTACTGCGAAAAGCACTATGTATAACAAAGTGGACATATTCTTCAGCTTCTAATGCGTGAACATCAAATTGCAGTCAAAAGCAACGACATCGCTTCGCTAATATCAATACAAAGGAACAACTCTCGTCATGTTTTTGGTTAGAACAATGTTGAGATGCTGAATAACTCAAACACAGCAAAAATCGAAGAGTTTTTACAATATTGACTTCCTGGTCACGCTGCACTCAGCAAACACATCGGCGTTGATCCTATCCACAAATTACCCAGCCAGATAATATATGACAATAGGAAAGAAAATCATTTCAAAGGGACACACAATCAAAATGAAGGTGCAAAAAGGCTGTCTTACGGTGAATGAAAATAAATCAACAACGCAGTTAACAAAAGAAGTTACTTGTAATACGCAGAGAAATTCTAACAATTTTCTTCTTAGTTTTGTGTAAAGATGAAATTATTAAGTAATACAATGAATCGTTCACAGCCACAACATGTAGCTTCATTGAAGAAACTTCACCGCAATCATTCACTACAGCTACAATTTTTTTTTCAAAAGTCTAAATATCTATAGTCTTATAATATTAAAAAATGATACAGTAAATGTCATACACTATTTACGTGAATAAATATAAACAGGTAACAGTCGATTGTTTCAACATACCATGTTTAACATACAAGTATTGAAAGCGTCCAGCAATCCTGGGGAAATCTGAAAAAACAACAACTTATTTACAATTTTTTTACTTATTCTAACGAAATATTGTAAAGCTGAGAGTAAACTTATGAAATATGTTCTTAGATAAAAGATCATGAAGTGCATTTGCTGTTAATCAGGAAATTTGTAAGATTTTCATCCGAAAATGAATGGATTCAACTTGGTTGTATTCGGAAACATCTCTTGTGCAACAACGTTTCAATCAACTTTTCAAATCAGCTGCACACGTCTATCAGTTTATGATAGCCAATTATTAATTTTACCTGTAAAAGTTCGTTTTCCTGTTTCATAAACCGTAGCGGAATTCAGAGTTTACTATCCAAAACAGTAAAACTGACTTGTCCATCGAGAGCATGGTAATATTTCACAGTATTTACGGCAAAATCAAGTAAATTATGAAAGTCAACATTGTTATTCATGAAAAACAAAATTCGCTGAGTAGAGTAACAGCAGGGGAATCGAACATCTAGGTTTCGCTTAGTGATTGTCACAACGGCATACCTATGTATGCCGTGATTAAATTTAAAAAATTAATACTCTAAATAACAATTAGGAGGATGGTGGAATTCACATCTCTGATGATGTGTTGGCTGGAAAACGTGAAAATAATATATTCTTTATTGAGGTGGTTTGCCACACAATTCACACTGAAAGTGTCCTATGCAAATTAAAAAATATGGAGATACATTTTGTATTCTAATAACCGAATTATATACGTTTCCTTAACTTACATAAATATATTGTTTCCTTGATGATGAACCACTTGGAAGTATATACATTGAAAATAAAGGTGAACTTCCATTTTGGAGTATCAATTGAACAATAAGACGATTGATGTAGAGACTAGAAGCCCGATGAAAAGATGACATGATTTGTTGAGTTGTATTCGCATTTTCTGACATAAGCCATCCTTGAAGATAAAATGATATTGATTCGGCAAGTTCCAACTTTGCTATCGACTGGTTTTTCATTTCACTAATTGTTGTGCAAGATTCCAAGTATTAATTAGCAGCAATCCTACCTCCAACACTTATATTTCTAACTTAAAGCGAAAGTAAGTAGTAAAGAAGTAATGTCAAACAAATTTCAAAAGGTGCTGTTCCTTGTGGATATATTCACATTAGGATTATATAATTTTATTTCATTAAGGTGGATAGGGACTCATTTCAATTCATTCTTTTGAACCTTATAATTTCACTTGATCTCACGAAACAATCATCAAAAACCTGCATTTTTGATTCGTGCTCAAATTGATTTTATACGGCTTTCTCGCATGAGCGTTCCTGTAATTTGATGCACCTAAATTGATCAGAACTCCGCCTCTAGAACTTTCAGGGCTTCTGCTGGTCACAAGTCCGGTGAAAAAAAGGGAGGTTGAGCATGAGTTTGGCGTCCACATCCCACAATTTGACATAAGAACGTCAAACGAAAATATAAATCAAAATATTTCAACACTCTCCTGTGAGTTGGAAGAAGAAAAATGACGTCTGTGATATAAGCTGAATTATCTTAAAAGGCACGAGGTTGATGACTATTCTGACAAATAGAGCAACCTGTTTTAGGTACATAGAAAGTACGATCATTGTGAAAAACCAGAAGACAATTCAAGCTCCTGAAAAAATTAAAAGAGACTACTCCGAGGTGCTTATAATAAAGAAACGCATTGGACAAAGGTAGAACAACTGAGACTAGCTTCAGGAGAAATACTGTTATGCTGTAGTCATGAAAAAGAAAATGCTTCACATATATTCAAGGAGTCTCACTGATGCTCTCTAAACAAGCACTATAGGCACTGAAAGAATGGGAAGAAGGATCATCAATGCAACCATCAAACAAAGAAAGAAGACGTTACAATGAACATCATTCAGTTCTTTGCACCTGTCAACGACTACAGTGATGACGATGAAGATCAGTTTTACGAAATTGTGCAGTCAATTTTCGACAGATGTTCGCTAATGGACTTGACGATTCTGATGGGAGACCCAAATGCCAAGGTTGCCATGGACAACAGCCGACATCAGGACATTATGGAACGACATGTCCCAGTAGAAGCAATTCGCAAACCTATGTCCCTTCAACAAATAGGTCCCACACAAGCGCATACATAAAGATGAATGGATATCACCGGGTCATATTACTCAGAATCAAATGGACATCATCTGTATCAATAATAAGTTTGAAGGGACTGTAGAGGATATAAGAACCAAGAGAGGCTCCGACATAGCATCATATCACTACTCACCGGTCGGCAAAATGAAACTGAAAAGAAAGGAGCAATGCACAACCAGGCAGACAACATCACAGAAGTTCAATACGGCCGTAAAACTCAACAAATTCGAAAAAGCGTTCAGCAATCAGTTCCAGTCCTTTCAGGATCTACTCATTGGAGAGAGGACATAGAAAGGAGAACAGTTGGTGGAGGATGGAAGAGGTAATCACTTCAACATGTCAGGAGGTTCTGGAGCACATGGAACACCATCACAATCAATGGAACTTGCTGGTGCTGTGTAAAAAATTTTAAAAAAAAGAATAAGAGGGCAGCAATCATTGTCAGCGGAATAAGAGTGAAGAAAGGCAAGGCACAAGCTGAATGAAACAAAGCGAACAGAGAGGGAAGATGAACGCCAGAGCTGACCAGCGTAAATTTGTGGATGATCTAGCAACGACAGCGGAAGATGCTGCATGAAAAGGAAACTTGAGACAATTGTACGACACAACAAAGAAGCTCGTTTAAAACCATCGTAAACCAGAATGACCAATGAAAAGCATGGAAGGTAAATAAATTAGCAAACCCGAAGAATGACGAAAGAGGTAGTTACAACACTTGAAATAACTCTTGAATCGAGCAGCTCCACTGAAACAATCAATCATCGAAGCAACATCTAAGGACCTCTAAATTGATGTTGGCGCTACTGAAACTAAAGAAATCAGCATGGCCAAAATCAAGAACGGCAAAGCAGGAGGACCGGACAACATACCAGCAGGAACAATGTAAGCAGCATCTGCAAAAATAATTCACATTCTATTCAAGAAGATTCTGTATGAGGAACAAGTACCAATAGACTGCAAAGAAGGATACCTCATCAAAATCCTCAAAAAGGCAGAATGAAAGACTCCGTAGACGGCCAAGTTTGATGGCAACAGGCTGGTGAATTTCGAGGCTTATACGGTGTTCCACTAATTTATCCGACAATTGATAGAACAGCAAATATTTTCTACACAGTTATCTTATTCAAATCCAATTTTTCATATCACAAGTGAATATTTGATACTTTTGGATGAAATGTGAAAACGTCTCAAATATCTATAAACCAATATCTTTTTCACGAGCTAGTGTAAACCAATTTGATTGCTTCGTGCTCGATTCTCGTTCTTTCGGTACGGTTGCAGGTCTTCAGTAATGTCGAATGGATGGAGGTCTAGCCATTCGACTGTCTAATTCTAGTCAGTTGGCAGTTCGTTCTGAGTTTTTATGTCTCGGGATTTGAATGAAACGTTTGTTTCAGGGCAGTAGGGTTTCTGGATACTAGCAGCCGTCACATTATCAAACCGGAGATCAGTTAGTTGCGATGTAGAGAGTAATAAGGGTAATAAGGATAAATTAAAATGATAACATGAATAAAATTTCAGAACTGAATAACATATAGGTGAATTTAGTTTGGTAATTGGTAGTTGGGATTGTGAGAGAAGACCGAAGCGTAACCAAGGGAGAGGAAACAGATATAATAGGCCAAGATAGAATAATTGAGTGATCTGAGGAGATGGCGACGATAACATCTTGCAGCTCTGAAGATATGCATCATGAACAGCTTGTCCACGAGGGGGATGATAGTTCGTGTGTGTGTACGTGATTATCAAGTCTCTTCCTAAAGCAGTCAACTAAGGGGCTGTAAGTGCTTCGGCTTGGAGAGCATTCCAAGTTGTGAGGACTCGCAATGAAAAGAAGTGTGCACGAATCTGAGTATTCGTTCTTTGATGTGCAATATTTCAAGGATTGCCTCGAGGAGAGTGGCGGTGATGCATCGGCAGGATGCTCACATTGTGATGAATTGGTGTGTTCAATATGGTGTACGCCATAATCAGGTCACCTCTGATTCTCCTGTAGCTCAGTGGAAATAATCCTCAGAGCTGGAGTCAATCGTAGTAGGGTTTATTTTTCAACCCTATCACCTATTTCGTTGCTCGTCTCTGCACTCGATCCAAGAGATATATGTCTCTGTTGAGCAGAGTGGGTGCGATGACGTTGTGAACCTCCAAGTGTGAACGCGCGTACGTCTTGAACAGGGTTATAAATTATTTCGAGGTGATAGCACAAGCTGTCTTCGCATAAAGTAAAGAGTCGCATTTGACTTGTGTGAATCTCCTACATAGTTTGGACTGGTGTGGAGGCTTTCTTTGGTTAATAAACCAAGATCGCGCTGTGGGGAGACATAAGGGAGCAGACTCTCATTGAGAGTAGAGGTCGTTAGCGTCATATGAGGCAGGAAATGCATGACATGGCACTTAGGTTGGTTGAGTTTTAAACCGTTTTTCAATAGATGCAAGGCCTTTTTGAAGCCCAGTCGAATCGTCTTCACTCCTAATGGACCTTCAGATCTTCGCATCGTCTGAGTAGATCAATGCCGATGAGCTAACTGAGCCTAGCAGGTCGTTTATAAATATCAAGAAGAGGAGTGGGCCTAGGACTGTCCCCTGTGAAACTTCCGAAGTGGATACTTTCCAACTCGCGTGCACTCTGTTTACCTTGGTGCCAAACTTTCTATTCTCAAGGTAGTTTCTAAGCCAAGATAGTAGTGGGTCAGTGAAGCTCATTTTCACAACCTCGATGTTCTTATAATAAAGAAACGCATTGGACAAAGGTAGGACAACTGAGACTAGCTTCAGGAGAAGTACTGTTATGCTGTAGTCATGAAAAAGAAAATGCTTCACATATATTCAAGGAGTCTCACTGATGCTCTCTAAACAAGCACTATAGGCACTGAAAGAATGGGACCAAGGATCATCAATGCAGTGAAGCCCATTATCACAACCTTTTCGATTGAAGGTGCGTGAGGCACTGTTTCAAAGGCTTTTGCGAAGTCGAGAAATACTGTGTGCACTGGTATTTTACGGTTCAAGCAGGATGTCCAACTGTCCCATGAGATGAGAAGATTAGATGCACACGACCTGCCTTTCTGAAACCCGTGTTGAGTTTCATGGAGTATTTTATTCTGATCCATGTACTCCCTCATTTGTTTGTCCACTAGTCCTTCCATAACCTTTGATAATATAGTAACTAGTGCGACAGGTCTGTGACAGTCTGGGTCCTTTCTATCTCCTCCTTTGAAGATTGGAGACAGAGTAGCTTGTTTCCATTCAGCTGGGAGTCGGTGTTACTCCAGTGAATGCCTTACCAGGTTGCATAAAGGTAAACAGAGGACTTCAGCACACTGTTGCAGGACTATGGGGTTGATTTTGTCACAACCTGACGTCTAACATAGGCGTAAGTAATTTTTTTTCCTTAATACCAGGTCAGGCGTGATACGGATGTTAATGAAGCCGTCAGCTGGCATTGGGTTTGCGTAATACTCGGAACATGTAGATGCTTGGTTTGTAGTGTGCCGATAACTGCGTGTTCTTATAGCTCCGTTTATAAATCAGAAGGTGAACTCATATTGA
>CALYCR020000052.1:0-24990 GCA_944470395.2 Schistosoma turkestanicum | reverse complement strand
TCCATTACAGTCTGGAATTACCCATCACTTTTGATTAGAAGACCAATCACAGTTGGATTATTAAGAAGAATAAAGAAACATTCGGAAATTTAATCGTTTATAACCCTAACTTTTTTGAAAGAACAATCTTGGATTACTTATCGTATTTTCGTATTCGAACTGTATTTTGGAAAACGATTTTTTGATTTTGGACAATTTAAACCTGTGGAATTCCTATATTTTGTATTTGTTATTTATCTTCCGTTGAACTTCACTTATAATGTCCAGTCGCAAGAAAACAAACACGAGGAGGGTGGAAGATCTTGACGTATCCCGAAATGCTAGGCAAGTCGTCATTGATACCTTTTTAATGGGTAACCACTGTAGAATTCTTTTTGAATGTTTTGTGTTTTGGAAAATCCCTCCATGTTTACATATTTTTGCTATGATATGACGGACTTTTTCTTTTGACATTTTTGGTACTTTATTTGATTCCAATTTGAGAATTTATCATTGTATATTGTTATTCTTCCTATATTTTGTACTTATATTGAAGTTTTTGTGTTTGCTTCTGAACTGTACATATATTGTTTAAATCTGATATAATATGGCTACCGCCACATTTTCGGACGGACGCAGTGGCTGCTGGACTTAGCGTCACTTATTGGTTATTGTGTCGGATACTCTGCGGAGTAACTTAACCCTGGAAGAAACACAATTTCCGTAAGGCCTTGTATTTCCATTTTTCTAACTAATACAGAGACGTTTTCTCCTAGAATTTTGTCCTTTTTGATTTGGTTGGGACCCGGGACTAGGAAAAGCGTACAGGAGTGTTTCTATTGGAAACAATTGGGACGGCCACTGTCGAAATAAATTTACAACCACTCTGTTAATAACGATGTTATGTCTGATACTTATTATTGTAAGTCACCTTTGGCAGGCGTTAAGGAACTAGGCTTAAGTGAGAGTTCTAAGGTACCAGAAACGGATCAGATACTTAAGACACCGATAGTAGGTTTAGAACTACCTAAGTTCGAACTTTCATTTTTATGGAAAGTCTCGCGACTACTTTAGATTTATGCGCCAAATCGAAACGTTTATAGAACCAAGAATGAAAGATGAAAATTTGCGTTTATTGTATTTAATTCACTATTGTAAAGGAAGGGCAAAAAATGCGATTGAAGGTTGTATTATAATGGATCCACAAGCTGGATATAAGAGAGCTAAGGCCATCTTAAAACAGCTCTTTGGACGGTCGCATGTAATAGCCCGGGAAACCTTAGAGGACTTATTTAGAACTGGAAACGCAGATTTTAATGATCCTGAGGAATTGACGAATTTGGCTATTAAAATGCAGAATGCTGCGTTAACTTTAGAACAGCTAAATTGTACAACGGAACTTCATTCCATGGTTACTGTAGAACGAATAGTTAGGCTCTTACCTCGTCGAATGCAAGCCCAGTGGGCAGAGCTGGGAATCAAGTGGGACGACGAGGAGAGAGAGCCTAATTTCAATGAGTTGACGGAATTTATTATGTCTCGTGCTAAGATAGCTAGTAGTAGGTTCGGAAGATTAGCTTATCGGGCTAAAACAGGACATAATACGGAAGCTATTAGTGGTCTGCGTGCGAGACATGAGGATTCTTCGTTTCTACCTAACTCACGCCCGGAATATAAGAGAGTTGTCAATTGTATCAGGAAAGTATACGCTGTTGAAGGCCGAGTATGTGACCGTGATGATAAAAGCCTCTTAATTGCTCGAAAAGCCTGGAACGGTTATTTGGATTCGAGTAAACAGAGGTTAATGAGTTCAGTAAATATGAATAAGGCCCAGGCAGGATTGTCTGGACGGAATAAAGCCTATGTTCGGAACCCTTCACTTAGGGTAAATTATATAACGGGACCTAGAGTTGATTCTAGGATAAGTGATGGCGGTACTGTAAAGGCTAAGAAGCCTAGGAAACAACATGATGCTACTATTATTAAGAAGCCTAAACATCATTTTCTTTCGGATGCTATGACTAGCCATGGAAATAGTAGTCATCAGAATTTTAGTAGTGACAGCGATAGTAAGGAGACAGAAGGTGTGAGCAGTCCACCTATAGTGACTAGTCTATCAACTTCATCGAACGAGCCTTCTAGTGTTTCGACGTCATCGGACCTCGTCACGAATGTTAAGTTGATTGAGGATACACAAGGTTGTGTAACTGTAAGTGTTCCTACTTCGGTTGACTGTCAGTCAAGTGATGATGAGAAGGAAGCGTCTGATGGTAACAGCCAGTCTACAGTGTTGCATGATAACGATGCTATTGATGAGCATATGTCTTGTGTCTCTGAAACGGAACATGAAGAACAACAAGTGAGTATATCAGTTTCGAATTGCGATACTAATGCTGTTCTTTCATGTAGTGATATGACTTATACAAAAATGGAAGAGTTCCACTCTACGGATGCTAGTGCAGACCGAATCGACGCGACTTGTCTGACAGAACGGAATCATGATGACGATGATAATAATCTGGATGTCACTGATGTGACAAACAGGTTACCGACGATGACGAATGCTGATCAAACCTCCTCTGTATCAGGAGATGGAGAGATAAATATTGATCCCATGTTATGCTACTTAAAGTCTTCTGGAGACGATGAAATGTCAAAATTGGAGATCCCACCCTTGCATATTATCTATGTGTCAAGAACTTCTGTTGATAAGTCAGCATCACGGACTTCATTGTATCTGCTGATCGGAGCAAGTGGTGGTGGATTGATGACTCATCCCCATGATATGGAATGTAGTTCCCGGATAGGATATGACCAGTTTTACGACGTGTTGTTCATGTTCGTGTGGGTTAATTGGGTAAGGTTTATACTACCGTTAGGTCATGCTACGACAGATAGGGGAATTAAGGGCCTGATGGGAAGGTATAGGTACCTAGTTAGCTTGATAGGTCATATCCATGTTGGATGGCGGGTAGGCGTACTGCTGTAAGTCCTACTCGTCCTTCCGGTGTGGATTAGGGGATGAGTGGGAACCCTAAATAGAAGTGTCATTAACGCTTGCTCTTTTTGCATGGAGGGATTTTGCGGGCCGGTGTAGAATGCTTTTTGAATGTTTTGTTTTTTGGAAAATCCCTCCATGTTTACATATTTTTGTTATGACATGACGGACTTTTTTGTTGACATTTTTGGTATTTTATTTGATTCCAATTTGAGAATTTATCATTGTATATTGTTATTATTTCTATGTTTTGTACTTATATTGAAGTTTTTGTGTTTGCTTCTGATCTGTATATATGTTGTTTAAATTTGATCTTTAATATGGCTACAGCCATATTTGGATTGATACAGTAGCCGTTGGACTTAACGTCACTTATTTATCGTTGTTTCTGATACTCTTCGGAGTAATTGTATCCTGGAAGGTGTATTAATTCCAGGTACTGCTTTGTATTTCCATGTTTTTATTAATAAAGACACTTTCTCCTAGAATTTTTGCTTTATCGGGACCTTGGACTGGGAGAAACGAGTTCAGGAGTGCACCTATTGGAACTCATTGGAACGGCCACCGTAGAAATCCATTTACACACGTGGCTATCAAATCTTCAAGTAAAGCATCAGAATTTTCTTTAGAAACTAGGAAAGACAACTCCACTTTAAGTCTTTTAAAATTCTTTAAACCCAGTATTGACAGTCCTGTTTCACTAACTAAAAATTCACAAGGTATGTATGAGGAATTATCATCTCTTATTAGCAATTCACAACATCCTCGTATAGGCAGTCTGTGTCCAGTAATCCCCAATATTGATACTTCAGTGGGTCGTATCACAACGTTCGGATCTAACGATTTCAAGTTCTTGAATGAAATAATAGACTCTATACTGCCTGTGTCCACAATAAAGTCATGACATGAACCAAGCGATGTATATAATCACTTTTGAATATGAGCATTACCTTTCGAAATGGTACTTAAAGGTAAATGATCATTAAAATCAGCTGAATTATTAGAATCTAAATTACAAGATTTAGTACTACTTGAGGCAAAATGAACAGTAGCTTTGCATACTAGTTGAATGTGTCCTATCTTACCACATCTAAAACATTTAGCATTACGAAATGTACAAGAATGTCGAGAATGAAGTTTTCCACATGATAAACATTTGCCAAACTTGGTCTCACCTTTGTGATTTCCTTTGCAATTCTTTATTGAAACACCGTTCATATTTACATGAGAATCGGAACCTCTGTTAAACGAACACAATTTTGATTGAACCTGAGATTGTTTTTCATCATGACAACTAATCAAAGTATTGGAAATCTTCATCGACTGAATATCAAGTTCATTCAACGCCTCGTAGTTAATGCACGCAGTTCTAACATCTTGAAAGGAACAGTTTGACATTCTTAACAGCTCTGTTTCCAAACTAGGTATGTTAATTCCTGCAATTAATCGGTCTGTCAGCTGCACCTTAAGTTGATCACCGAAATTACATTTGACAGCCTGTTTCTGCAATTCAAGAATGAATTCCTTAACATTTTGGTCATTTTGACGAATCATCTTATGAAATTTCGCTCTTTCACGGCATTCAAAACCAGGGCACTTACATGATTCAATAATAACTCCTTTAGCATTGCATAGGGAAGTGAAATAGGTTTTTCTGGATATGCCAAGGTTTTTAATAAGCTGCACGCTTCTTTTCCGATGAATGTTAGGAAATGAGCCACAATTTTATCATCTTTGACATCTTTCCTGGTCATACTCCAGATTTCAAACCTTTCCAAATAATCTTCAAAAGCTTCAGAAGTTGAATGAATATCTAGCTGTTCCATTACAAGTTCCATCGCGACGCCAGTGTGATAATTAGAAGTATGTGAATCAAGAACTAAAGATATGCACAAACGAATGTATTGTATTTAGAATTCGAAATCAAACATTCCACAACAACAAGAAGTTACTAGTTCATTCAAACACCACAGGTATCCTTCTTTGCAGTCTGTTGGCACTTGTTCTTCATCCTAAATCTTGTTGAAGAGAATATTAAATATAGTCCAGCTGCATCCTGGCTGTACATTGGATGCCTTGCTCCTCTCCAGATGTTTACGTCTTCATAATCCCGTCGGTCACTGGGAGAATGAGTGAGAGTAAGCGACCCTGTATGACACCGATTTTCACCTCGAACGAGTCATTCAGCTGGGCACGAATTTTTCAGTCTAATCCTTCATGAGAATCCCATGCGGTGTTAAGTATCTTCTCAGACCCGCTGTATTTTTGAAGAGGCTTTAATAGTCTCATCATGTGCACGCTGTCGAATACTTTTTCATAGTCCATGAAGTTGTAACAATTTGGTATGAAAGGCAAACAAGGTAATGTCGAAAGAATATGATGACTCATTCACAAATATCAGATAGAAACCCCTAGTCAAGGTATTTGTACTGATGACTTGTCAGCTGCCTACAAGTATACTCAAGTTACGGTTCACTGAGTACAGTTATCATCGAACATTTACGCTCAATCTAGTCAGACACTGGGTCAAGATAGCTATTCACCCGTCACAATTCCTACGTCGGGAGAATGCAGTATGAACATTCTCCAAATAAAATTATTAAAACATCAGTCAGTTTCTCGATAACGAAATGACAAAGTCATGCTTTGGGTTGCTTACATTTCAAAGATCAAATGTATTGTATGCCATGGAGATACTACTGGCAGGACTATTTTATGAACTATAATACTACACATACACAATATTGTTGAGTAACAGGATCGTCTTATGTATTACTTCGTTTGTTAGCTTTCAATGTGCATCAAGTAACGATTTAATATTTAGTTCTATCTATCTCCCACCATTTACAAGAAATAATCCCATTTGGGACACCAGAATGGGATATTTATTCATAAAAGTTGTCTCCGTTCAATGGTAGCAGTTCAAACAAAAGGAATTATTCCAAGTCACATCCGCAGTTCGGTCACTATAGCTGTCTCGATCAACTGCTCTCTTCCTCGTTTCTTAGGCAGCATACACACGTTCATTCACCCGCGAACACAAGACATGTGAAAACATTACTGGATTCAAGCAAAGTAGATTTCTTGGACTGTCAAAGCTGCGATTTTGGGTGACTTTAAGTCCTGTTCTTTCGTAATTATATTTATCATGATTATTTTCCTCCTTCCAAAACTTCTATCACACATATTTTCCTCTTCAAATTATCTCGTTTTTCAGCTCAACTCCCTCAGGTATCAAGTTCAGAAATAAAGTCGCTATCCCTCCTTCACTATAACAACCAGGAAATCTAGTAGATATATGAATTCCAGGGTTAGTTGTAAGGTAGTCAAAGCCAATAGACTTCACCGCACCGAACCAACCAAAGTAACAGAATTATGTTGACTTCGTTTCAACACAAAAGGCACGAAATACTAGATTAAAGCGATTTACCGGCCTCCTCAAACAGTGACGGCCAGAAAGATAAACTGACTGAGGTAATAATGCAACTGCCACTCCTTCGATTTGACAAAATACTCTTAGCTAAAGATTTCAACGCTCTTACTCTAACTCTCAACAAACAGGGCAGAACTTAGTTCGGTTGTTTCTGAAGACAACTTAACGCAGCCGTTAGAAGTTACGGGCCGACAGAGCAGCTCCAGTTAATGTAATAAGGATGAACAATGTTCATATGGTCAGCTCCTGGTCTAGGACATTCACGTCCATACACCATTAGGAAGTAATGATCGTGGCATGGTCTTGTTTAATGTGGTTGTAAACGAGACACTCAGCTAAGACGAAAACGAGCCCTACATTTGCTTCGATAGTTAAAATTACACGCGCATGCATGCCCCATGGCCACGATTATGGTGGAGACTAACAGTGGTTGACCACTGGCTAACAGTGAGAGACACCATCAGAATGCTTTCCTAAAAAATGTATCTCAGGGACACCACACACCTGGAAACAGAACTTGGATCAGGCGAGAAAGCTTGGTACAAGTGAAAGGTTTCTCGGGAGAATTCTGACCGTAGTTCCAAATAACTACATATTCACAGTACTCCTCCAACATAATACCACATGATGACCTAGGTAATATTCGACCTACTCCTGAGAAAATGAAAATCCCTGCTTCCCGGAAAGTCAATAGGATGTGACGATATTACCCCCACAGTCTTAAACAGTGTGCAGAAGCCGTCAGTTGACAGATATGTGATGTCTTCAGTTACACTAACTCTTGGCTGAATGAAATAAAGCTACTCCCTCAAATCGAGACCGTCACAAGCAATACTGTCAAAAATATTGGAACGGCTGGTGGACGATAAGAGGAGTAAATGGATGAGAACGAAATCCCCAATGAGGCTGAACACGAGTCTCGGGAAAGTAGGTCGCACGCATCTAATCTTTTCATAGCATGGGACAGTTGGACATCCTGCTGAAACCGAAAAATACCGGTGCATATAATTTCTTGACATTGTCAAAGCATTCGGCACAGTACCTCACGTACACTTGGTTGCGGAAATGGGCTTCACTCGTATCTTGGCTCAGAAACAACCTTGAGAATAGAAAGTCTCACACCAAGGTGAATACAGTGCACGTGAGTTGGCAGGTCTCAACATCAGGAGTTTCACAGGGGACTGTGTAAGGTCCATTTCTGCCGCTGATATATATTAACATGTTAGATCGAAGGCATCGATCTACGCAGACGCTGCAATATATGGAGGTCCATAATAAGCAAAACTGAGCATCAAAAGAAGCTTACATCTGCTTTGGAATGAACCAGAGGAAATGTCACAATATGCACATTCTGCCACACGTTACACAAACGACATGGTTTTTGTCTAAAGAGGAACCCAAACCGATCAAGAATTGCCAAAAAGACTTCCTCGTTCCTGTACCAATTTCTCGAGCCTAACATCTTGTCAAAGCCCAACCCCAGATGAGAAATTCACTACTCTTAACATTAATGGGAATTTGAACAGACTGCATGTTACATAACGACAGCTGATCTCAATTTACTTTGTATAGATTGGTTCGAACAGCTAAAATCAGCTGATATCCTGTTAAGTACTATATGCCACGTATCACAACCACATGACGCAGTTCTCAACCAGCTGATAAACATTCTAAGTGGCCTCTTCGACAGCAGCGAACGATAGTCAAGATGCAACTCGACCCCAGGAACGTACGCTATTAAAGGAGTGTGTGTTGGGGATGTCAGATCCCCAGAACTCACTTTGAAAGGTCCTAACTTTGCAGACATTCTGAAATTTTTATGCTTTCGCGCAAAAGACACTTAGTTGTCATTCAGCTTACATTTCCCACTCAGAAAATTCTTGACTAACATTGGTTGATAAATTATTTTAGTGCGCCATTTTGTGACTTCGCTAAGGGCGTTTCTATCATTGTATAAATAAGCATGAGTTGTGTGCTTAGCAATACATTTTCTACGTCTTATCAAGCATTCTTGCTCTAGTTAGCGGGAACTCGGACAATCAGATTAGGATAGCCTATCGTGTCACTGCATCGTTGATCTTAGTTCCGTTTATCGAGTAAGGTGAATTTGTAATAGTTCCAAGAATATTACTGACTGCTGTCACTGCTAATGGAAACGCTCCTGTGGTTGAGTCGATGAAACCAGATAGCTAATAATTTTTCGATTGAGGATACAACTGTTTAGACTTTCTTGTTGTCGTTAATCAAGTCAGTATTTGTTAGAATATATCTGTCAAAAGTGATTACCAGCAAAGTTTGATATCTGAAGCATTAACGAGTTTGTGGGTACATTATTCTTGTCTACAGTAGCTGGAGGTCCATAATAGGAGTAAAAGGACGAGAAAACTGTAGGTGAACAAATCATACTGGCTATCCTAGAATTGTATTTTCTGTCTTGTGGATTAGAACAGCCTAAAATAGTCGAAAACCGACTTCCTCAGCTTTAGTATGTGGGATGCATCTAAATGTATTGATACTGAAATGCAGAAACAGAGGTAGGGTGCTATTATTGGACCTGAGGATACAGGTGATTCAAGTTATTTTACCTTGAAGTTAGCGGATCGTGAATCAATATTCCAATGATTATTAACAGTTTAATACTAAGACAGAGAAGGAGATTTATTCGTTTTTGAAAAACTTGTTACATAAATGAATACATAGAAAAATAGAATAAAAATGGGTCCTGAAACAGAAATAAACTATTGAGACATCGGTGAATAATGCAATACGGCCATGTAAAGTCTACATTCTTAAAAAAATAGTGCAACCGGAAATCATGATAACTCTATACCATTGGTTGGGAGGTTGAATCGTCCTAAAAGAAGAAAAACAAGAATTTTAAGAACAGATAGGCAATAAATAAATATCACTAAATGAATAGTTAGAAAACTCTGAAACAACGATAAAGTAATACTTCTAACTTACCGTGAGTTCTATAACATCTTTTTCACAAATTTTTTGAGATATGTGTTTTGTTGAGTGAACATTAGGATCAACTGATAAATTTGTTGAATTATGCGAGTCATCTGTTCTATTGTTACCAGTAATATTCCCATCAACGAAAGAAACCAATGTGGTTAACTGTACACGTCGTTTTGGTTTAGATGCGGCAGTGGTACTATCAACAACAGTGGGATTATTAGTAGAGCTACAATGTAATTTGTAAAGGGTGTACATTAAAGTTCAAAAGTCAATTAATTTAAAAATTGCTTTACTAAATTAATGTATTTAAACTAGTCAGTAACCTATCAAATTGACAGTTTAAATATTCGATAAAAATAACTTACTTATCAGGAGTACACAACGCCCAATTAATGATAAAATACTTTGAGACCACACGCTACAATTAACATATTAATGTATAACAAGGTTCATATTTATAACACAAAAATCAATAAAGTGTAGATTTAAAAGATAATAACTATAAATTTCAGGCTGTAAACATAAAAGTATGCCTTGTTTGTAATTCACAAGTTTATCAAAATGTTCGATATTCCGACCATACAATCAGTCGAAAAATTTAATATAATCAACATAGTGATCGTGCCTTTATGTTCATTTATTATTGATTAAAACTAAACTACATTTAATGAATGCAAATTATAATGAAATCAAACAGCCTTCATATGAAAAAGTTTGTGTTCGTAACTTAGAATTTTTTTTAACATCGGATGATCAATGCATTTTTCAAAGTTAAGTCAACAGAAGTTTACATATTCTGGCCGTTAAATCAAATGAAAAAGCCTGATAATTTAAGTTTTTTAAGAAAGAGAAAGGAATTTTATTCATTTGATCATTAAAAGTATGAATTCATATCTAACTTGTAAACACTAAATTCTGATCCTTGAAACTAAAACCAACATAAAGTATGGTATAATATGCAAACATTCAAGTTCCCACAACACAATAACAAAGAGAAACATATGGAAATTAAAACGATGTAACCTGAAACAAAGTTGTAGGACAATCTACGATATAGAAATAAAATAACCATACAAAAAATGGTTCGGGAAAAAGGGATAAAATTCAGAAAAATTTGGAACAAAACTCTATTAGAGCTTACGATATGTTCGAATATCTGAAATCCATTTAATGATAACAACTACGGTCTTCAATCGATAATCATGATTACCACATGGACTCTAATCAGGTAATTTGCAACAAGGAACACAATTTATCCCAAAAGTCACTCATTGGCTATACACATGTTTTGGTCGAATCCTCTCCGACACCATCCAGTATTAGGCATCGAAGGAAGCAGTAACTGGGCGCATTTGACACATATTGAAATCACATTTGCCGATAAAATTCCACTATTTTATTAGATGTTTTCCCATACATAACGAATATATTAGGACTGATGTTAGGATAACAAACAGTGATTGCATAATATCATGGCAATGCTTCAAATAGAGGAAATTATATCAGCCTATTTACTAGTGAAAATTATCTGGGGACATTATTAATATATATATATATATATATATATATATATATATATATATATATATATATGTTAATATTAATGTCAGTTATACCAAAAAAGTAACTTAAAAATATGATGACTTGGAAGAGGCATAAACCAAGTGTATATATGAATAAGATCTGATGGGAAACTGATCAAAATACAAATATATAAATTTTATTACTTTGGAAATAAGAAATTCTGATAATGGAGAATAATACGAAGTTGAATATTAAGGTTAATAAATTTACCATGGTTCTGACAATTTCGCCTCAGTGGTTGGTTTATTTGAGTTAGGAACCGAGGTAGGTGAAAGATTAGTTTTTGGAGAATTGTCTGCCTCCTTGACAGTGCCGTTATTTGTATCCGCTGCTGTTTTGGATGGAAGCATTTCAACATCGTTACTCAAACACTTATCTAATTCACTGACATTATTTTCGACTGCGACAGGCTGTGGATTAGGTGCACCAAATGTACCACGATAAAATGCTCCAAGTTCACCATGAGCAAAATGAATCAGAGAGCAATAACCATCAGTAGAACAGACTACAACTAAATGACCATCTTTAGACCAGGATGCATCATTTAGAGCTTGATAATGGAGTTGAGAAACCTGAAGTACACAACAAAATTTTGACTGATGACATATAATGTGATAAGCAACACTTTTGGTCGAGCAAGATATCGAACTATACAAAAAAACTAAGTAAATTATGAATATTATTTGAGAAGCCAAACCTAACAGTTACACAAAAGATTAACAGTTAAGTGTAGAAGCCCGCGTGTAATTGATAGATATTTTATGCAAATCGCTATCTTTATGACTGCCATAACAAATACTGTAGCAATAAGTTCTGTGAGTTTAGTTTCATTTACACCGGTTATAGATACTTTCAAAATTGAACTTGAACTATGATAAGTCAATCTGAAAGTTATTACATTAAACAAGGATTTTCAGTTGAATATACAGTGGGTTAGTCATATATCTTAAAGAGAAACAGATTCTTGAATTTCATTGAGATTAGCAGTTCGTTATGGAGGCAATAGAATTATCTAGTCTGGTTATTGACTTACTTGTCTATATTCGTTGTGCGATTAGTGAAGCTTTCTTTATCCACTAAAACAAACGCCATCTCTTAACTAACGGCTCAATCGAGGAGAATAATGACCGGTGAATCAGAAATGGTTCATGAACTCTTCCTTGTCAGCAGATGAAGATGGTAAACCGATTAATTCTTTATAGTACTTTATTGACTCATCACTTAGCAATCATTCAACGATATACCTCGAATACCTGACTGTACAAAAACAAAATTAACAGGCATTCACATCACACGCAACGCCGAACCTCGTACAACACTATTCATAATTTACAATGTAAACACAACTCAGTCATAAGTGATGAGAAAACGGGGCGTTAAATATATAATTAATTAGTGGTAAATGTGAACCAGTAAGACATGCAACTAAGGTTTACGGGTCATATAAAACCCTGCAAATAAGAAAATGTAAAAATGAAATGATTTGAAGATCCATTGACGAACTCTAATAAGAATACAAACAATAAATTTCAGTGGGAAAGTTCTGACAGTTCACTATTTCTCAAATGATAACTAATCAACAATTCTTCAATATAAATTTATTCTACAACAGTGACATCACTGTAAAACATTTATATGCTATTCCAGTAACAAAGTTATTCATGCCAACTGTTAACAACGCTTTGATTTTGATTAATTCATGGATTTTTATAACTTTCTCATTGTTAAGCGAATGGCTAATAAAACAAGGGGGAAAAAGGAACTAAAAGGGGTGGATATAATGTAAATGTAATAAATACGTCACTTCTTACAATTGTAACGTAAATGATATTTAAATTTAGGTTTATTAGAAAAGTTTATGCTAAAAACAAATATTACGCAAAATTAACAAAACATATAGTACAAGGATACTTTTATTGGAAGGATAAATAACAATAAGAGATTAATCTTACTTGAGCAAATGGTACAGTTTGTTGCGTATCATAAAACAGAACACTATCTTCTAAGACTAGACAAAACAACCATCGATATGCAAGATTAAACAAACTAGTATATTGATTTGTAGCATTCTGACAGTTTAAATTAACTTGTCTTAATTGAAACGGTTGAGGACAAAAGCGAACTGCAACAACTGGCTTGGAACCTGTTGGTAAACTAACTGCAGGACGAGTGAAATTAGAACGTATAAAAATGTGTGCTGCATGTTGAGGAGCAACTGGTGGAATAGCAGCAGCATCCATCATTTTATCTGACTGCTCAGATCCATTGGTTGAAGAAATCAAAGTTGAACTATTAACTAGTTCAACTTTGATTTCTTCAACCAATGGATCTGAGCAGTCAGATAAAATGATGGATGCTGCTGCTATTCCACCAGTTGCTCCTCAACATGCAGCACACATTTTTATACGTTCTAATTTCACTCGTCCTGCAGTTAGTTTACCAACAGGTTCCAAGCCAGTTGTTGCAGTTCGCTTTTGTCCTCAACCGTTTCAATTAAGACAAGTTAATTTAAACTGTCAGAATGCTACAAATCAATATACTAGTTTGTTTAATCTTGCATATCGATGGTTGTTTTGTCTAGTCTTAGAAGATAGTGTTCTGTTTTATGATACGCAACAAACTGTACCATTTGCTCAAATAAGATTAATCTCTTAGTGTTATTTATCCTTCCCATAAAAGTATCCTTGTACTATATGTTTTGTTAATTTTGCGTAATATTTGTTTTTAGCATAAACTTTTCTAATAAACCTAAATTTAAATATCATTTACGTTACAATTGTAAGAAGTGACGTATTTATTACATTTACATTATATCCACCCCTTTTAGTTGCTTTTTCCCCCTTGTTTTATTAGCCATTCGCTTAACAATGAGAAAGTTATAAAAATCCATGAATTAATCAAAATCAAAGCGTTGTTAACAGTTGGCATGAATAACTTTGTTACTGGAATAGCATATAAATGTTTTACAGTGATGTCACTGTTGTAGAATAAATTTATATTGAAGAATTGTTGATTAGTTATCATTTGAGAAATAGTGAACTGTCAGAACTTTCCCACTGAAATTTATTGTTTGTATTCTTATTAGAGTTCGTCAATGGATCTTCAAATCATTTCATTTTTACATTTTCTTCGTTTTATATGACCCGTAAACCTTAGTTGCATGTCTTACTGGTTCACATTTACCACTAATTAATTATATATTTAACGCCCCGTTTTCTCATCACTTATGACTGAGTTGTGTTTACATTGTAAATTATGAATAGTGTTGTACGAGGTTCGGCGTTGCGTGTGATGTGAATGCCTGTTAATTTTGTTTTTGTACAGTCAGGTATTCGAGGTATATCGTTGAATGATTGCTAAGTGATGAGTCAATAAAGTACTATAAAGAATTAATCGGTTTACCATCTTCATCTGCTGACAAGGAAGAGTTCATGAACCATTTCTGATTCACCGGTCATTATTCTCCTCGATTGAGCCGTTAGTTAAGAGATGGCGTTTGTTTTAGTGGATAAAGAAAGCTTCACTAATCGCACAACGAATATAGACAAGTAAGTCAATAACCAGACTAGATAATTCTATTGCCTCCATAACGAACTGCTAATCTCAATGAAATTCAAGAATCTGTTTCTCTTTAAGATATATGACTAACCCACTGTATATTCAACTGAAAATCCTTGTTTAATGTAATAACTTTCAGATTGACTTATCATAGTTCAAGTTCAATTTTGAAAGTATCTATAACCGGTGTAAATGAAACTAAACTCACAGAACTTATTGCTACAGTATTTGTTATGGCAGTCATAAAGATAGCGATTTGCATAAAATATCTATCAATTACACGCGGGCTTCTACACTTAACTGTTAATCTTTTGTGTAACTGTTAGGTTTGGCTTCTCAAATAATATTCATAATTTACTTAGTTTTTTTTTGTATAGTTCGATATCTTGCTCGACCAAAAGTGTTGCTTATCACATTATATGTCATCAGTCAAAATTTTGTTGTGTACTTCAGGTTTCTCAACTCCATTATCAAGCTCTAAATGATGCATCCTGGTCTAAAGATGGTCATTTAGTTGTAGTCTGTTCTACTGATGGTTATTGCTCTCTGATTCATTTTGCTCATGGTGAACTTGGAGCATTTTATCGTGGTACATTTGGTGCACCTAATCCACAGCCTGTCGCAGTCGAAAATAATGTCAGTGAATTAGATAAGTGTTTGAGTAACGATGTTGAAATGCTTCCATCCAAAACAGCAGCGGATACAAATAACGGCACTGTCAAGGAGGCAGACAATTCTCCAAAAACTAATCTTTCACCTACCTCGGTTCCTAACTCAAATAAACCAACCACTGAGGCGAAATTGTCAGAACCATGGTAAATTTATTAACCTTAATATTCAACTTCGTATTATTCTCCATTATCAGAATTTCTTATTTCCAAAGTAATAAAATTTATATATTTGTATTTTGATCAGTTTCCCATCAGATCTTATTCATATATACACTTGGTTTATGCCTCTTCCAAGTCATCATATTTTTAAGTTACTTTTTTGGTATAACTGACATTAATATTAACATATATATATATATATATATATATATATATATATATATATATATATATATATTAATAATGTCCCCAGATAATTTTCACTAGTAAATAGGCTGATATAATTTCCTCTATTTGAAGCATTGCCATGATATTATGCAATCACTGTTTTGTTATCCTAACATCAGTCCTAATATATTCGTTATGTATGGGAAAACATCTAATAAAATAGTGGAATTTTATCGGCAAATGTGATTTCAATATGTGTCAAATGCGCCCAGTTACTGCTTCCTTCGATGCCTAATACTGGATGTTGTCGGAGAGGATTCGACCAAAACATGTGTTTAGCCAATGAGTGACTTTTGGGATAAATTGTGTTCCTTGTTGCAAATTACCTGATTAGAGTCCATGTGGTAATCATGATTATCGATTGAAGACCGGAGTTGTTATCATTAAATGGATTTCAGATATTCGAACATATCGTAAGCTCTAATAGAGTTTTGTTCCAAATTTTTCTGAATTTTATCCGTTTTTCCCGAACTATTTTTGTAATGGTTATTTTATTTCTATATCGTAGATTGTCCTACAACTTTGTTTCAGGTTACATCGTTTTAATTTTCATATGTTTCTCTTTGTTATTGTGTTGTGGGATCTTGAATGTTTGCATATTATACCATACTTTATGTTGGTTTTAGTTTCAAGGTGCAGAATTTAGTGTTTACAAGTTAGATATGAATTCATACTTTTAATGATCAAATGAATAAAATTCCTTTCTCTTTCTTAAAAAACTTAAATTATCAGGCTTTTTCATTTGATTTAACGGCCAGAATATGTAAACTTCTGTTGACTTAACTTTGAAAAATGCATTGATGATCCGATGTTAAAAAAAATTCTAAGTTACGAACACAAACTTTTTCATATGAAGGCTGTTTGATTTCATTATAATTTGCATTCATTAAATGTAGTTTAGTTTTAATCAATAATAAATGAACATAAAGGCACGATCACTATGTTGATTATATTAAATTTTTCGACTGATTGTATGGTCGGAATATCGAACATTTTGATAAACTTGTGAATTACAAACAAGGCATACTTTTATGTTTACAGCCTGAAATTTATAGTTATTATCTTTTAAATCTACACTTTATTGATTTTTGTGTTATAAATATGAACCTTGTTATACATTAATATGTTAATTGTAGCGTGTGGTCTCAAAGTATTTTATCATTAATTGGGCGTTGTGTACTCCTGATAAGTAAGTTATTTTTATCGAATATTTAAACTGTCAATTTGATAGGTTACTGACTAGTTTAAATACATTAATTTAGTAAAGCAATTTTTAAATTAATTGACTTTTGAACTTTAATGTACACCCTTTACAAATTACATTGTAGCTCTACTAATAATCCCACTGTTGTTGATAGTACCACTGCCGCATCTAAACCAAAACGACGTGTACAGTTAACCACATTGGTTTCTTTCGTTGATGGGAATATTACTGGTAACAATAGAACAGATGACTCGCATAATTCAACAAATTTATCAGTTGATCCTAATGTTCACTCAACAAAACACATATCTCAAAAAATTTGTGAAAAAGATGTTATAGAACTCACGGTAAGTTAGAAGTATTACTTTATCGTTGTTTCAGAGTTTTCTAACTATTCATTTAGTGATATTTATTTATTGCCTATCTGTTCTTAAAATTCTTGTTTTTCTTCTTTTAGGACGATTCAACCTCCCAACCAATGGTATAGAGTTATCATGATTTCCGGTTGCACTATTTTTTTAAGAATGTAGACTTTACATGGCCGTATTGCATTATTCACCGATGTCTCAATAGTTTATTTCTGTTTCAGGACCCATTTTTATTCTATTTTTCTATGTATTCATTTATGTAACAAGTTTTTCAAAAACGAATAAATCTCCTTCTCTGTCTTAGTATTAAACTGTTAATAATCATTGGAATATTGATTCACGATCCGCTAACTTCAAGGTAAAATAACTTGAATCACCTGTATCCTCAGGTCCAATAATAGCACCCTACCTCTGTTTCTGCATTTCAGTATCAATACATTTAGATGCATCCCACATACTAAAGCTGAGGAAGTCGGTTTTCGACTATTTTAGGCTGTTCTAATCCACAAGACAGAAAATACAATTCTAGGATAGCCAGTATGATTTGTTCACCTACAGTTTTCTCGTCCTTTTACTCCTATTATGGACCTCCAGCTACTGTAGACAAGAATAATGTACCCACAAACTCGTTAATGCTTCAGATATCAAACTTTGCTGGTAATCACTTTTGACAGATATATTCTAACAAATACTGACTTGATTAACGACAACAAGAAAGTCTAAACAGTTGTATCCTCAATCGAAAAATTATTAGCTATCTGGTTTCATCGACTCAACCACAGGAGCGTTTCCATTAGCAGTGACAGCAGTCAGTAATATTCTTGGAACTATTACAAATTCACCTTACTCGATAAACGGAACTAAGATCAACGATGCAGTGACACGATAGGCTATCCTAATCTGATTGTCCGAGTTCCCGCTAACTAGAGCAAGAATGCTTGATAAGACGTAGAAAATGTATTGCTAAGCACACAACTCATGCTTATTTATACAATGATAGAAACGCCCTTAGCGAAGTCACAAAATGGCGCACTAAAATAATTTATCAACCAATGTTAGTCAAGAATTTTCTGAGTGGGAAATGTAAGCTGAATGACAACTAAGTGTCTTTTGCGCGAAAGCATAAAAATTTCAGAATGTCTGCAAAGTTAGGACCTTTCAAAGTGAGTTCTGGGGATCTGACATCCCCAACACACACTCCTTTAATAGCGTACGTTCCTGGGGTCGAGTTGCATCTTGACTATCGTTCGCTGCTGTCGAAGAGGCCACTTAGAATGTTTATCAGCTGGTTGAGAACTGCGTCATGTGGTTGTGATACGTGGCATATAGTACTTAACAGGATATCAGCTGATTTTAGCTGTTCGAACCAATCTATACAAAGTAAATTGAGATCAGCTGTCGTTATGTAACATGCAGTCTGTTCAAATTCCCATTAATGTTAAGAGTAGTGAATTTCTCATCTGGGGTTGGGCTTTGACAAGATGTTAGGCTCGAGAAATTGGTACAGGAACGAGGAAGTCTTTTTGGCAATTCTTGATCGGTTTGGGTTCCTCTTTAGACAAAAACCATGTCGTTTGTGTAACGTGTGGCAGAATGTGCATATTGTGACATTTCCTCTGGTTCATTCCAAAGCAGATGTAAGCTTCTTTTGATGCTCAGTTTTGCTTATTATGGACCTCCATATATTGCAGCGTCTGCGTAGATCGATGCCTTCGATCTAACATGTTAATATATATCAGCGGCAGAAATGGACCTTACACAGTCCCCTGTGAAACTCCTGATGTTGAGACCTGCCAACTCACGTGCACTGTATTCACCTTGGTGTGAGACTTTCTATTCTCAAGGTTGTTTCTGAGCCAAGATACGAGTGAAGCCCATTTCCGCAACCAAGTGTACGTGAGGTACTGTGCCGAATGCTTTGACAATGTCAAGAAATTATATGCACCGGTATTTTTCGGTTTCAGCAGGATGTCCAACTGTCCCATGCTATGAAAAGATTAGATGCGTGCGACCTACTTTCCCGAGACTCGTGTTCAGCCTCATTGGGGATTTCGTTCTCATCCATTTACTCCTCTTATCGTCCACCAGCCGTTCCAATATTTTTGACAGTATTGCTTGTGACGGTCTCGATTTGAGGGAGTAGCTTTATTTCATTCAGCCAAGAGTTAGTGTAACTGAAGACATCACATATCTGTCAACTGACGGCTTCTGCACACTGTTTAAGACTGTGGGGGTAATATCGTCACATCCTATTGACTTTCCGGGAAGCAGGGATTTTCATTTTCTCAGGAGTAGGTCGAATATTACCTAGGTCATCATGTGGTATTATGTTGGAGGAGTACTGTGAATATGTAGTTATTTGGAACTACGGTCAGAATTCTCCCGAGAAACCTTTCACTTGTACCAAGCTTTCTCGCCTGATCCATGTTCTGTTTCCAGGTGTGTGGTGTCCCTGAGATACATATTTTAGGAAAGCATTCTGATGGTGTCTCTCACTGTTAGCCAGTGGTCAACCACTGTTAGTCTCCACCATAATCGTGGCCATGGGGCATGCATGCGCGTGTAATTTTAACTATCGAAGCAAATGTAGGGCTCGTTTTCGTCTTAGCTGAGTGTCTCGTTTACAACCACATTAAACAAGACCATGCCACGATCATTACTTCCTAATGGTGTATGGACGTGAATGTCCTAGACCAGGAGCTGACCATATGAACATTGTTCATCCTTATTACATTAACTGGAGCTGCTCTGTCGGCCCGTAACTTCTAACGGCTGCGTTAAGTTGTCTTCAGAAACAACCGAACTAAGTTCTGCCCTGTTTGTTGAGAGTTAGAGTAAGAGCGTTGAAATCTTTAGCTAAGAGTATTTTGTCAAATCGAAGGAGTGGCAGTTGCATTATTACCTCAGTCAGTTTATCTTTCTGGCCGTCACTGTTTGAGGAGGCCGGTAAATCGCTTTAATCTAGTATTTCGTGCCTTTTGTGTTGAAACGAAGTCAACATAATTCTGTTACTTTGGTTGGTTCGGTGCGGTGAAGTCTATTGGCTTTGACTACCTTACAACTAACCCTGGAATTCATATATCTACTAGATTTCCTGGTTGTTATAGTGAAGGAGGGATAGCGACTTTATTTCTGAACTTGATACCTGAGGGAGTTGAGCTGAAAAACGAGATAATTTGAAGAGGAAAATATGTGTGATAGAAGTTTTGGAAGGAGGAAAATAATCATGATAAATATAATTACGAAAGAACAGGACTTAAAGTCACCCAAAATCGCAGCTTTGACAGTCCAAGAAATCTACTTTGCTTGAATCCAGTAATGTTTTCACATGTCTTGTGTTCGCGGGTGAATGAACGTGTGTATGCTGCCTAAGAAACGAGGAAGAGAGCAGTTGATCGAGACAGCTATAGTGACCGAACTGCGGATGTGACTTGGAATAATTCCTTTTGTTTGAACTGCTACCATTGAACGGAGACAACTTTTATGAATAAATATCCCATTCTGGTGTCCCAAATGGGATTATTTCTTGTAAATGGTGGGAGATAGATAGAACTAAATATTAAATCGTTACTTGATGCACATTGAAAGCTAACAAACGAAGTAATACATAAGACGATCCTGTTACTCAACAATATTGTGTATGTGTAGTATTATAGTTCATAAAATAGTCCTGCCAGTAGTATCTCCATGGCATACAATACATTTGATCTTTGAAATGTAAGCAACCCAAAGCATGACTTTGTCATTTCGTTATCGAGAAACTGACTGATGTTTTAATAATTTTATTTGGAGAATGTTCATACTGCATTCTCCCGACGTAGGAATTGTGACGGGTGAATAGCTATCTTGACCCAGTGTCTGACTAGATTGAGCGTAAATGTTCGATGATAACTGTACTCAGTGAACCGTAACTTGAGTATACTTGTAGGCAGCTGACAAGTCATCAGTACAAATACCTTGACTAGGGGTTTCTATCTGATATTTGTGAATGAGTCATCATATTCTTTCGACATTACCTTGTTTGCCTTTCATACCAAATTGTTACAACTTCATGGACTATGAAAAAGTATTCGACAGCGTGCACATGATGAGACTATTAAAGCCTCTTCAAAAATACAGCGGGTCTGAGAAGATACTTAACACCGCATGGGATTCTCATGAAGGATTAGACTGAAAAATTCGTGCCCAGCTGAATGACTCGTTCGAGGTGAAAATCGGTGTCATACAGGGTCGCTTACTCTCACTCATTCTCCCAGTGACCGACGGGATTATGAAGACGTAAACATCTGGAGAGGAGCAAGGCATCCAATGTACAGCCAGGATGCAGCTGGACTATATTTAATATTCTCTTCAACAAGATTTAGGATGAAGAACAAGTGCCAACAGACTGCAAAGAAGGATACCTGTGGTGTTTGAATGAACTAGTAACTTCTTGTTGTTGTGGAATGTTTGATTTCGAATTCTAAATACAATACATTCGTTTGTGCATATCTTTAGTTCTTGATTCACATACTTCTAATTATCACACTGGCGTCGCGATGGAACTTGTAATGGAACAGCTAGATATTCATTCAACTTCTGAAGCTTTTGAAGATTATTTGGAAAGGTTTGAAATCTGGAGTATGACCAGGAAAGATGTCAAAGATGATAAAATTGTGGCTCATTTCCTAACATTCATCGGAAAAGAAGCGTGCAGCTTATTAAAAACCTTGGCATATCCAGAAAAACCTATTTCACTTCCCTATGCAATGCTAAAGGAGTTATTATTGAATCATGTAAAGTGCCCTGGTTTTGAATGCCGTGAAAGAGCGAAATTTCATAAGATGATTCGTCAAAATGACCAAAATGTTAAGGAATTCATTCTTGAATTGCAGAAACAGGCTGTCAAATGTAATTTCGGTGATCAACTTAAGGTGCAGCTGACAGACCGATTAATTGCAGGAATTAACATACCTAGTTTGGAAACAGAGCTGTTAAGAATGTCAAACTGTTCCTTTCAAGATGTTAGAACTGCGTGCATTAACTACGAGGCGTTGAATGAACTTGATATTCAGTCGATGAAGATTTCCAATACTTTGATTAGTTGTCATGATGAAAAACAATCTCAGGTTCAATCAAAATTGTGTTCGTTTAACAGAGGTTCCGATTCTCATGTAAATATGAACGGTGTTTCAATAAAGAATTGCAAAGGAAATCACAAAGGTGAGACCAAGTTTGGCAAATGTTTATCATGTAGGAAACTTCATTCTCGACATTCTTGTACATTTCGTAATGCTAAATGTTTTAGATGTGGTAAGATAGAACACATTCAACTAGTATGCAAAGCTACTGTTCATTTTGCCTCAAGTAGTACTAAATCTTGTAATTCAGATTCTAATAATTCAGCTGATTTTAATGATCATTTACCTTTAAGTACCATTTCGAAAGGTAATGCTCATATTCAAAAGTGATTATATACATCGCTTGGTTCATGTCATGACTTTATTGTGGACACAGGCAGTATAGAGTCTATTATTTCATTCAAGAACTTGAAATCGTTAGATCCGAACGTTGTGATACGACCCACTGAAGTATCAATATTGGGGATTACTGGACACAGACTGCCTATACGAGGATGTTGTGAATTGCTAATAAGAGATGATAATTCCTCATACATACCTTGTGAATTTTTAGTTAGTGAAACAGGACTGTCAATACTGGGTTTAAAGAATTTTAAAAGACTTAAAGTGGAGTTGTCTTTCCTAGTTTCTAAAGAAAATTCTGATGCTTTACTTGAAGATTTGATAGCCACGTGTGTAAATGGATTTCTACGGTGGCCGTTCCAATGGGTTCCAATAGGTGCACTCCTGAACTCGTTTCTCCCAGTCCAAGTTTCCGATAAAGCAAAAATTCTAGGAGAAAGTGTCTGGAATTAATACACCTTCCAGGATACAATTACTCCGAAGAGTATCAGAAACAACGATAAATAAGTGACGTTAAGTCCAACGGCTACTGTATCAATCCAAATATGGCTGTAGCCATATTAAAGATCAAATTTAAACAACATATATACAGATCAGAAGCAAACAGAAAAACTTCAATATAAGTACAAAATATAGAAATAATAACAATATACAATGATAAAATCTCAAACTGGAATCAAATAAAATACCAAAAATGTCAACAGAAAAAGTCCGTCATGTCATAACAAAAATATGTAAACATGGAGGGATTTTCCAAAAACCAAAACATTCAAAAAGGATTCTACACCTGCCCGCAAGATCCCTCCATGCAAAATGAGCAAGCGTTAATGACACTTCTATTTAGGGTTCCCACTCATCCCCTAATCCACACCGGAAGGACGTGTAGGACTTACAGCAGTACGCCTACCCGCCATCCAACATGGATATGACCTATCAAGCTAACTAGGTGCCTATACCTTCCCATTAGGCCCTTGATTCCCCTATCTATCGTGGCATGACCTAACGGTAGTATAAACCTTACCCAATTAACCCACACGAACATGTACAACACGTCGTAAAGCTGGTCATATCCTATCCGGGAACTACATTCCATATCATGGGGATGAGTCGTCAATCCACCACCACTTGCTCCGATCAGCAGATACAATGAAGTCCGTGATGCTGACTTATCAACAGAAGTTCTTGACCCATAGATAATATGCAAGGGTGGTATCTCCAATTTTGACATTTCATCGTCTCCAGAAGACTTTAAGTAGCATAACATGGGATCAATATTTATCTCTCCATCTCCTGATACAGAGGAGGTTGATCAGCATTCGTCATCGTCGGTAACTTATTTGTCACATCAGTGACATCCAAATTATTATCGACGTCATCATGATTCCGTTCTGTCATTTTAGTCGCGTCGATTCGGTCTGCACTAGCATCCGTAGAGTGGAACTCTTCCATTTTTGTATAACTCAAATCTCGACTTGAAAGAACAGCATTAGTATCGCAATCCGAAACCGATATACTCACCTGTTGTTCTTCATGTTCCGTTTCAGAGACACAAGACATATGCTCATCAATAGCATTGTTATCATGCAACACTGTAGATTGGTTGTTACCATCAGACGCTTCCTTCTTATCATCACTTGACTGACAGTCAACCGAAGTAGGAACACTTACAGTTACACAACCTTGTGTATCCTCAATCAACTTAACATTCGCGACAAGGTCCGATGACGTCGAAACACTAGAAGGCTCGTTCGATGAAGTTGATAGACTAGTCACTATAGGTGGACTGCTCACACTTTCTGTCTCCTTACTATCGCTGTCACTACTAAGATTCTGATGACTACTATTTCCATTGCTAGTCATAGCATCCGATGGAGAATGATGTTTAGGCTTCCTAATAATAGTAGCATCATGTTGTTTCCTAGGCTTCTTAGCCTTTACAGTACCGCCATCACTTATCCTAGAATCAACTCTAGGTCCCGTTATATAATTTACCCTAAGTGAAGGGTTCCGAACATAGGCTTTATTCCGTCCAGACAATCCTGCCTGGGCCTTATTCATATTTACTGAACTCATTAACCTCTGTTTACTCGAATCCAAATAACCGTTCCAGGCTTTTCGAGCAATTAAGAGGCTTTTATCATCACGGTCACATACTCGGCCTTCAACAGCGTATACTTTCCTGATACAATTGACAACTCTCTTATATTCCGGGCGTGCGTTAGGTAGAAACGAAGAATCCTCATGTCTCGCACGCAGACCACTAATAGCTTCCGTATTATGTCCTGTTTTAGCCCGATAAGCTAATCTTCCGAACCTACTACTAGCTATCTTAGCACGAGACATAATAAATTCCGTCAACTCATTGAAATTAGGCTCTCTCTCCTC
>CALYCR020000051.1:0-20807 GCA_944470395.2 Schistosoma turkestanicum | reverse complement strand
GGTGTGTTCATTTTGTGTCTTATCTCAAATTCCAATCTTCCGGATTGCTCATGACCGTTTGACTTTTAGGTGTATTTCACTGGATACAACTTCAGATACATATCTTCGAAACCTCACATTTTTGATTATCGTTATTATTGCTACTGTCTCTGCGACAACGAGATTTGAATTTACAATTTAGTACAACAACTTGTACCGATATAACTGCCTACCAAGATACACATTGTAAGTGACTGACTGACTGATGTATATGACAAATGTGCTGATCGAAAAAATATAATGTAGATATTCTAGTGAAATTTTGGTGAATTTCAGTCACAGTAAGAAAATGATGAAATTGTTACGAGTACATGTAAGTTCCTTGAGAGTGCAAGTTGCAGCTGAATAAGATGATAGATGATGACGAAAGTTACCGATTATTGGACAAAAGTATAACCCATATGTATCAGAATATAAATACATCTGAAACTCTCTGAGAATTTGAGGCATTTTCTTCTTCATGGTCAAAGCATAACAGTAACTCTTTTGACGCTAGTCTATGTTGTCAAACTGGTTCCCAGTAAATCCAGGTTGTATCTGTTCATTTATGCAGGAACATAGATGACTCTCTGTCTCCGATATAGTGCGAATGTCTAATGTATATTTGTTAATGATTCCTCCAGGCGTGAGAAATGCCATCGGCCTGTTGACTTTCAGACAGACTTTGATTTACTAATGAAACGTAATATTTCTTTTACATGAACATAGTATGTAACAGAACCTTCATAAACTATGAGTTACAGTGTTTACAACTAAATATCAAAGTGTAAACTTGAAGTTCATATCAACCCTTCGTGTTATATAATTTACGAAATCCTGAAAAATCTATCAACACTTAATCAATTTTCGTTATGATACAGACACTATTTTCTCTCTTTTCACACTGTCTTATAAACGTTTACATTAAAGATTAAATCACTGATCATCAGTGAAACCATACGGACATTCTATGAGAAAACACTTACATAAAGATGTCTTACTAAAAATAAATAATGTCACCTCATTCACGTCTATTCTGTTTCAGTGTCAAAACCTATTTTCTGAAGTTTCATCTCGCTGGAACACTCGAAGGTTATTGAGTGAGTAATTCCCATTAAAGTGATATGAAGGAAAGCTAAACGGTTTTGGATAAATTTTTTCCTACACTTAACATGACTAAAATATTGCGTTTATCACGCTCAGATATGTATAACTTGAACACTACTAATCAAGATATAATTCTAATGGTTTGATTATTTTTTACTTTCAGTCAAATTACAAAATAGCCAGTCTTTATCCAATGTGATGACGAACAAATCAAAAAAACTTGTCTTAAGATTTTGAGCATATTTCTGGTCACTCTGAGAACGTACGACGAAGGCTGCTGAGAACGTTTGAGTATCATAAACGTATATGGTGTTCCTGTACACTAAGACAGTCACTGGACTAAAAGGTTCTTCTGTTTTCGTTTAGCTTTTTACTTGTGACCTACAGAGCGAACACTGTATGTCTAATGCCTACAGTAATATTGTGTATTCACTTTATCTACTAAGAGTAGTAACAACTTTATTTTAATAGAACATGTTGACTGATTTAAGAGTCAAATGATAATCATTTTACATTTGCTGACCTGAATACTATTTGTCTGCTCCTAATATTTTCCCGGTCAGCGTTTATGCCATTGATTCATATTCAGCCAAACATCTTATATTTAGCGGTTTCTCAGTGTGTAACGTCATCCTTACTCATGGGATAGCTTTTCCTTGTACTGTATGTCCCATGAATTCCTTTAGAAAACTCGACATGTTTTATATCAGTTTGCTCGGTTATCATTACAATTAGACACAACGACCAGCTGTAATGAATTTTTATTTTATCATCAAAGGAAGAAGTTTTCTCTGCAGGAATTCAGACACCCTAATCTTCTAAAGAGGTCTCATGTGGTGCGGTCTTAGAAAATGTATGTTTCATTTTCATCATCATAGGCATATGTTTTCTCTGCAGGAATTTAGACACTTTGTTCGTATAAAAGATCTCATGATGTGCGGTCTTACAAAATGTTTCTTTTTTCATTACAAAATGACAAATGCTTGCTTATGCTGTGCTTGTTAATCCAAAATATCTCAATCGTGTTGTTGGACGCTTTGATAGATACACCACAAAGAAATAAACGTCTTGCTGTTTTTCATCACTTTGTATTTTGAATAAAATCTTATCAAAAATAGAACATAAATCTAATGACTTAGAATAAGAGTAAAAATAGCAGATTTATGACTACATTATCTACTAGTTAGATGCATCGAAAATTCATGCATGCATCACATTTCACAGTGTTAGTATTCCTCATCACCATCACCTCGAAAATCTATATAGTTATGATAAAAAATTGACAGTGAATAATAAAAAATTTGGTTTATAGACATTTGAAGATCATTAAATGCAACATGTTTAATAAACAAATTTACGAATTGTAGACTTCATTCGAGAAATACCTGCTCAAAATATAACTTTTATTCCTTTTTTCTCATATGAAAAATCAATCATTCGATACGGGACTGATTAAATTCGCTTCATCGATTCTATAAGCAGGTTTCTTACTGTTTTCTTCATAAGAGTGCATATTGTTTATATTTCCAAAACTATTATTATATACCGTAATTCACTGGAACATCAAACTTTTGCTTACAGAAATGATTATATATTGATGTTTTCAGAAAATCTTTCAACATATGTTTCCTGTTGCTAATTAATAAAGGCCAAAATGTAATTAGGAAGAGTAGTGAAAATTGATTTATCACACGCACTGAACACTCCTACATTTATCTACTGCTGTCGTGTTCAGCAATCATAAGTCCCAAGCATTGATTGGAAAATTATTTTTCCATAATAATCTGTATTGTGGTAATCGTATGTAAACAAATTAACATTATCTTGCCTTATAACTATCTAATTGTACATAACTGAACTGATTCACATTGAAAACTTATATCAAGTGTATATTTTATGATCGATAGATCGAATCAGTCAGACTGAACGTGAAGTTTTTTTGTCTGCAATAAAACCACTATTGAGAAGCGTATATCTGAACACACTTAGTAAAAGATGCATCAGTGACTTGATGTAATCAATGATTTGAACAGAGTAAATCACAACTTACACAATTCATATAATCTTTGAGCTAAAATGATGAAAATTGATATGTCATTTTTAATTAGTTAGGAGTTTGTTGGTTTTGGTTCATGTAAGTTGAGACATTGAAACAGTCTTTAGATCTAATAATATTTTCTTATTTGTATTACATTTCAACTGATTCGATTGTAACTTATCAAAAATCATTTGATCCAATCTAATCTTCATTACGGAATTCAATACATCTTATTGACATTAACATTTATCTGACTGCTACCGAAATAGAGTTGACTGAATGACAAACTAGTATGTTTCTTATTATTGTTATATTATTTATTTATTGTTAAAATAAATTATTTCAATAATGCGAAACTGGATGGTTTAAAAATCTGTTTCTGTTTTTTGTATCAATAATTTTCCTGGTCTCTGAAAAAATTTACTGAGCAAAACAACCGACTTAGCTGACTAACAACTGGTCCTCCAGGAAATAACTGTTAACTTATGCGATAGATAGTTGACTTTCTATGCATAAATGGTATTGGTGACGTATATATGTATGTATATACATTCAAAAATCAGTGGAATACCAGTGAATCACAAATGTTGTGTTTCTCTGCTCCTTCGTGCTGCTCCGATTTTCCTGATAAAAACTAATGTGACTGTATGAAATGACACAGTCAGTCTTCAGTGTGTGACTAACATGAGTATTTTTATCTTTGTGTAGTACGAACTGTGAACTAGATCATTCTGCACAAAATTATATTCAACCTAACAAGTCACTTTTATTTCCTTCATGAAACATGTAATTATTACTTGTTTACCATTCAGGTTGTTCAGATGAGTTGACAGTTTATTTGGGTGGTAATAGTTATTTCATGCAAATCCACTTGTGTAGAAATACTATCAGTGAATAAAGAGTCAACCATAAACAATAATCATAAAACGTAACTAACCAGGATTGTGTTCCTTTTGATCTGATTATTGTTTACAAACATAAGAATAGCGAAATCATAATCAACAGTTTTATATGAAATAAACTGTTTTTATAAATATTTATATATTTCAAAATTGATGTCAGTTAGTAACATGATGCTTCGCATTTTCATTCATGAAAAACTGGAAACAATATGCAAAGGAGCAGATAAAACCTGTTTTGCTGTTTATATCCTGATGACCGAATTTTCTCATTTACGCAATCAGTAATAAATTTTAGAAAATTATGGTTATTGTACACTGAATTAATGATCAACAGTAAAATTACTGACTATTCGAGATAACTACATAATGCTCAAACAGTAACCGGTTTCAATTTCTGAATATATCAATGAAAAAATAATACTATTAATTTATTAAAGTTACTCACATTTTAAGAAGTCACTTTTATTGATACCTGTATCATTGTAAACAAATTGAACACTGATGATTTCAGGAATTGTAGGCAGTCAAAAGACTAGTAATGTAGAACTGATATATGTGTGTGTGAAAATCTTATTCTCTTTGTTTTTATCGTTTCATGCGTATTAGGAAGTTTACTGAAATTTGTTCTTTAGACATTTCCTTTTTTCATTAAAAAGAAAACACTTGAATTAGGCTGTTTCCGCCTGGAGACCTTCTGTGATTATTGCCGGTGTGAATCACGGGTGAAAGGACACTCATATGAATTGAGTATTTGACGACATACCCTGGAAACCTGACTCTGGCGAAAAAACTCTAACTATTAAAACTCTGCCTTGGGATTAAGAAGGTGATTGAATTGAAAAACTATAACATCTCATGAAATTTGTTCTTTCCACATTTCGTTATTTCATTAAAAACAAAATACTTGGAGTGAGCTATTTGCACCTCTGGACTAGCTGAGATTTTCGCCGCTCTGAATCACAGATCAAAGGACACTTGTGCATGGAGTGCTCGCCCACTTATTTGGAAACCTGAGTCTCTCGAAAACGTTCTAAATAATAAAACTAGGCCATAAGTTTTAGAAAGTGTTCTCATGAAAAACTCAACGATTTCATCATACCTCATAGCCGTGAGGTTCAAGACTTTCTATTTATTAGAGAATAAATCACGATGTAGAATATTTGGAAAGTGATCAATTGGGCAATCACTTCAACATATGTCGACGTCTTTGGCCACAAGAAGAACCGTCACAAAGATTTGAATAATGTTGACAATCAAAACAGTAAGAACAAGAAGGCAGCAATCATTAGCAGCCAAACAGGGACAGAGGAAGTGAAACCACAGAAAAAAACGAGCAAGTGAAGAGGCATATCATTGTTCATAAACGAAAATACATTGATGACCAAGCTACAACAGCATGAAAAGTGAAAAATGAAATATAAGAGAATCGTTCGACATAACAAAGAATCTAGCTAGAAATTCTCGTAAACCAGAAAGATTAGTTTGAAGCAAGAAAATCAAATTAATCAACAACATTGGAGAGCAGTGGAATCAGATGTTTGGAGCATTCGTAAATACTCTTGAACAGACTCAGTGCAATAAATAACTCCAAAATCGAAGCTGCACTCCCGGACAACCTAAAATATGTCGATTCAATAGCAAATGAATACATCAGCTTGTGAACATGAGGAAACACACACGTTTCTTTGCAGCAAAATTGATAATCAAGTTGAATTTGATGCATGTGTGAGGGCGCGAATCAGCGGAGCACGGTTTGCATTTCTACAGCTAAAGTAATTCTGGAATTTAAGATAAATATCATCTTTTTCCACCCGGAGACCCTCTGGGATTATTGCCAGTGTGAATCACGGATGAAAGGACACTGCTATGAATGGAGTATTTGACCACATACCGTGGAAACCTGGCTCTGGCGAAAAAATTCTAACTATTAAAACTCTGTCTCGGGATTTAGAAGGTGATTGTTTAGAAAGACATTGACATCTCACGATAGAAGATGGGCTTTATTGAAGCTTACGAGGCTGATAACCCTTCTACGAACCAGAGTAATGATTTATAAATATACATGGTATATTTGTATATTGCGAGAGACCGGATAGTTATTCAATGAAATAAAGAGATACAACTTTAAAATAGAATAGAATAACTGGACTACATTGGACGCACTTTGGATAACAAAGATTCATTTTTGGAGAGATTTTATCGTACTTTGGCCAATAAAGTAGAAAATGTCCCAGATATCAATCGGTTGCACTGATGCAATCCACATACATCTAGAAATCACTGGCAATCTCGGGAACTCATTCTGACAGGATATTCTAAGCATCTTTCAAGACAAACAAAGAGGGCATTACGATGATCGTCATCCTATGCTACGCGATGGAGCAAGTGAGGATCAATTGTTTAGGACGCTACAGTCAATCGACGAGACCTACGTGACAAAGTTGAAATGGATAGGCAACATGGGATATAAATAATCCATGAGAAGACATTGACAGGGAGAATATGACGAAAACGATGAGAGATTTGCAAACCTATGTGGCACCAACAAGAAAATCACAATGAATCCAGCAGATCACACTTCACAGAATCGAAATCGACCATATCTACATCAATCCGAATTTCAGAAAGATGACGGAGGATGTGAGAAAGACGGCAGCCGACATAATAAAAAATCCTCATTTAGTGTTTTCTGAAACGAAATTGAAACTCAGGAAGCACAGGTAAACGGGACCGACAATATCACTGTAGTTTCTGAATACGTATTTTCGGGATAATGAAAAACTCAACAGTTTTATCATACATAATATTGTTGTTCTATTTATCGGAGGATAAATCACCATGACAAATGCTTTGAAAGTGATTGATGAAGCAATCACTTAAACATATATTGAGGTTTTTGGCCACAAGATGTACCATCACAACCATTCGATTACTGTTGACATTCTAGACAATATTCAAAACAAGAGGGAGAACAAGGAAGCAATCAACGCCAGTGAATCCGCTGAACGTGAGAAGGCGCGGATCAGCAACGCAAGGGTTGCATTTCTACAGCTGAACTAATTCTGGAACTTAAGATAACTATCAACTAACATCAAAGTCACAATTTTCAATACAGATGTCAAAAGAGTTCTATCTCATGAGGCAGAAATTTCGAGAACGAGCAAAGTTATCATTTCGAAGACACACGTATTTATCACCATTTGTCTACGCACATGTGCTGTTCAGACATCATCAACATCAGCCTACTGTGGGAGAGAAAAAGTCAGATTACAGCGGCAAAAGAAACCATGGAGAAGCACTGGAGGTGGATAGAACGCAAATTGTAGAATCACTTCAGTAAGTCAGATGACAAGCATTCACTTGAAGGACAGAATAAAGAAAGACTAAAAAGTGCATTACACCAAGGATTCTAGTCAGACATGAGAAGAATTTGCAAGCATTAAGTATAACTGGAAGGGAAGACCTACGGTATAACAGGTTGGTGTCTATTGCCATGTTCAGAGAAACAGGCGCCATCAGGTAATGAAAGTTCTTTGACTGATCTAGCAATAAATTTGTTTCAATTTGTATTCGTTTATGAAACTGTTTCACTAAATGTCGATTGAAGACAATGTCTAGTCCTTTTGACCATTTTCATTAAATACAGAATTCGAGTTTTACATACAATCATGATTGAGATCAATTTGATCTAGAACACATCAGTCAACTACAATTGTGCAGTAACAATCGTTATTTAGTAGGAACGACATTTTCATAATACACCACTAAACGTACCTAATAAATCTATAATGAAATGCAAAACAACAGTAGGTAAACGTTGGATTTGAAAGTAGTTTAAATACAATGTTTAATTGTAATCCACATACATTTGTGATCCCATCTCTTTCCCTTCTGTTCAAACTTTGATAAATTTTAATACTAGTGCTTTCCTATAGGTTGATAAATCTGATAAAACCTTTGCTTCTTAGGATTTGACTAAGGTTTCCTATAAAATGTGACTGAATCAATTAGCTGGTTGATTATAACAGAAATATTGTTACTCAAAGTAAGGGCAGTGGGTCGATTCAAGGATATTACTTAATAACCGGTTTTCACCTGCTCATATCACTGAAATAATTATGTAATAAAATAAGACACCAACTGAAAAATCACCTGGTGTAATGATTTTCTGAACATCACAATGAATCACTATACAACTCAGCTGAATTGATTGAATGTTTAACATTTTTTATATAATAATTCACATTTCGTTCATTGTTACATTCGTGTTTAAACGGTCACTCAGCAAAACCACATAGTCTTCTTTCATTTTGTGGTAACAACGAATTCTTAAATTCATTAAAAATTAAATTCTGGTGTAGACAATAATCCCTCTTTTGAAAAAGCAGTATCTGTGTAACACTGTCAAAACCTGCTCAACTTACGTCTCGTGATGTTGCCTACAAATGATCGCGAACAAGTATTACGTAAGTAAGAAAACAGTTTGTTATCGACCACATGTTCAGGAAATCACTGTTGCAATGTGAGTAGTGGTTTATCATTTCATTTAATAAAAGTTACCAATCAATGTGAGTAACAATTTTTGTTAAATTGATAATTGAATCGATATAAATATTTAGCTTCATTTAAGGTCGTTCATGATTACTGTTGAACACGTTCATTGTTTAAAGGAGACTGCGCCGTGTGTAAGACAAATTTGTATGAAAGACGATTAAACTGACATACAATATGTGTACTCGATGTTACATTGACTAAATTGTACAAATCAGCTAACATTCCCATGGTATCAAATGCCAAGTAATGTAAACATAGAGTATAAAAAGCTCATGCAGAAAAAAGACAAGGCAAACTCACATAATACTTGTACAGGTGTATCTATAATATAAAAGGTTTAAGAGAAACATGAAACGTGAGAATCCCGAATGATGCGCATATCAAAATTGCTTCTTTCAGCTTAACCTAGTTGATGAAAACAGAAGTCCCTAACGGAGAAAGGTTATGTATAAAAGCACGGCACCAAACGTGAGGCAAAACAGCTGCATCCACAATTGTTTTGTTTTCTGGTTATTATTCTTGTCTAGTGATGCCTAACTTTCAAAGTGCCGCATAGCAGTGATTGTTAGTTTATTTATTTGCCTTCTTTTTTAGTTATATGTATTCAGGATCAAAGATGAGAACTATAAGGAAATCAAGTATTACCATTTTCGTGAGAGCTCGAATGCTCATTGATCACGGTATTACCACCACTTTATTTTTTTCAATTGTTTTTCATACTCACATAGATTGCCCCTACTGCAGATATCGGCATGCCCATAGTCGTGTGAGATGATGTTTCAGGATAATGACAAGTGTGGTCTTTGTTCTTGCTGTCTGTGTCAGATCGTTTGAAAAGTAATGTAACTACATTCAAGGGCTTTACGAATTTTAATAATTTACATTAATCATGAAAGTTCTTCAGTTGTCTGCAGAGTTTATTTTGTTTGGTTTCTTTGGCTGATGAGGTTCTTGAAAGTAGAAAGTTCGAAGTGAATTAGTAACTGGTAGCGCTAAAGTAAAGTGAAATCAACTTTCATTGTTGTGGTTCATTTATAATACAAGTGATATCGTATGTTGGCTAGAATTTCTCAGAGAAATATTTAAATCACTTGTCATTCATTTCCTACTTCGTATCGATGGAAGTTCCTTGTAAAGTAGTAACTGGTAGCGTTCAAGTATAGTGAAATCAACTTTTATTGTTGTTATGCAGTTATAATACAATTTATATCGTATGGTAGCTAGAATTTCTTAGAGAAATATTTAGGTCACTTGTCATTCATTTCTTAATTCGTATCAACGAAGCGAAAGTCTACTTCAGAAGGTTTAATTTCATCAAGAAGATAGTTGACTCTTTCGACAAATTGTTATGGAAATTGTATTCAGTGGTTGTTTTTATTAATATCAAACAGTAAACAATTACTTACTGTAAGGCTTTTCTCCTGTAGTAGTGTCTGTAAAACACAACAGTGATGATTTGATGGTATTATTACAATACGTAGAATTATAAATTATCTTTTGTGTTCAAAATGATTTCATTTTATTGATAAGTGCATTGAATGAACTATTAATTCAAGACTATCTCACACAGTGTACAATGTAAGTGGGTTAATCGAACAATTGTATTCATAATGATGTGAAAACCACTGATAGTGAGTAAAGTCATGTATTCTTTGATTCTGGATTCTCAACATCACTGATTCCATTTATAATTAATCACTGCTGTCATTTTAAGATATTTGAAAAGGTTTAGAAAATTTTCATATGTTATCAAAATATCCTCTCGCATATGGTAGAAATTTCAACTAATAAACACAGGCTTGACCATTCACGTATTAATTATACAAACGTTTGCACGTTTTACAAAAATTAACATCAGAAAGTAATAACTTCTATTTGAAAGCAAATTCACTTACTATAAAAGCCGGTTGCTGCGATCAACAAATTGAAAATTCTTGTGATTAGTGAAGATAAACACTCGTAATGAATGTGTGTATGTGATGTTAACAAGCATCATTTGATTGTAAAATGGATATAATGAGGTTGAATTACATTGATTACGATGGCTTGACGTCACTGACTATTCAAGTAAGTGTAGGTGGTGTTCAGAAGTAATCGATTAGTTTTCGTATTCACGGAATTCGTAACTCAGTATCGATTCGAAAGTCATTATTGAAAAGTGCATTTCACATTTACTTAAGAATATGTTTTGTACAGCTCTGACTTGCGAAGTTAAAAATAAATTGATCATTTATATTTGAAGAGGATACACTTTGTTCATGGATTTCGTATAGCTTATCTTCAACATATATGCAAGTAGCTTTCTAACCGTCTTCTCCCACATCCCTTCTCGTATTCTGTTCCTTTTGATCGTGACATGCATTGCGGTTTCCAGATATTGTTTTGAGTCAACAAAATATGGTTAACGCTACACTGCACATTAGTCATATGCCATCTAGTGAATAGCATCCAGCACACAGAGCTTTAGTGTTCATCAAAATATTTGACTGAAATATCAGGTAATTATAATCTTCTTTATATTTATGAGTCTCATTGTATTTTAGCACACCTAAACTCATGCCATATTCATACCATACCACAGCCACGATAAAACATACACTAATTTAAAATGAATTCCTTTCATGTTTGAAATCAGAGTAATAGAATCGATTTGAGTGAATGAGACACAACAATCTTAGTTGCACTGATCATTAATTTTACAATGAATTCACTAACCATTTGATGCAAGAAACCTTTTGAATCGTCTAAACATTCATAGAATAACTTACTATTACGTGTGATATCTTCAGAGAAATTGCAAATAAAGAAACGTTACACACATTGACACAGATTTATGTACAACTGTCAAGCTATGCTCTAATCAAAATCACTATATTTGAGAGAGGCTAGAAAGTCTGGAAACTCCGATATTGTAGCCAGAAATTCAATATTTGTTGATTACGGTGTTATCCACTGAATTTGATTCAGTATTCGTGTGAAGTATAAAGTGGACGAGGTGGCCCATATTTCATTAGTCACATATTTGACATGCGAGTAACTGATTACCATAATAATTTCAAGAATATTTCTCAATAGTATGTTTTTCAGCGTCTAAATATGAGACAGTGTTTGTGTAACTTACTCCAATGATCCGCTGTAGATAAAATCACATAATCATTTGCATAAACCTTTTGTCAAATTCATTATCTTAGAAGTAAATTATCACATGCTAAGTTGTTTAAAAATAAGACAATATATTAGTATTAGGAAATCATTTCCTTGAAACATTCTACCTACAAAATGCAAACTAAGTGAAAATTTGATGATCACTCTTTAATTTGATCAACAAAACATGACTAGCTTTCAAGTCTTCCCGATCAGTAATTGCGTGATTTTTCGTTTCAAGTATTCGACTAATATGTTTTACGTTTGATTTGTACGTGCAACATTAGACAAGAAATTTATAAAGAGAACTGTAATACGGTACTGAGAAATGTGTAAATAAGTTTCATGAACGATTTGAATTACGATTCATAAGTTATTGAGAGAGATAATCTGGTTGGATTTCATTGTCAAACGCAGTTACGAAAATATAGAGGGAACAAATTTCAGAAACATCGACATAGAAGAAAACACACCAGCCAATAGATCAATCAACAAATATTAATTTGTGATAATAGGCAGATGGCTGAGACCTAACATTAATTGCTGCAATATTTCAAGATAAACTGAATGTCACATAAATTTGTCCATTCTCTGATGAGTCTTGTTCAATGAAGAAATGATATGGCAGATCAATTATGATTGGCCATATGAGATGTCGGTTTGTTGATCGTCAGAAATATCCATAAGGAGGAATAAATATCAATTATCAAGTAGGACGTTCATTTTTAAAAGTAGGTGAACTGTTTATATTTGTACATGACTCAGTATACACAAATACTTTTGTATATATAGATATATACATATGTATAAACATATATATATATATATTCATCTCTATACAAACAGGCTATCGCTCCCCTCCTAATTTTCTCACTCATGTAGCCAGTAGTTGAAGATATCAAATATTGATTTCACATAGCGCACATCAGCTTATACGAAACAATAATACTACATTCTTCCCAAGGTTGAGATATGCAACATAACGGAATCAAAATATCGCATTCACAAGTTTAATTGAACTGAAAATCTTCAGCTGCATAATGTGCAGCGATTCGTTTTAAAAGTAAGATGTTCATACATAAAAATCTGTTTGAAGAATAAACATTATGGGACACTTACGATCTGCATCCTTTTGAGTGGTGTCTGGAATTTCATGTTATAAATAATTATGTGACGCAATTATTGTTTTTGTTCAGTGAATTTTAAAATAAGAAATAAATAATTAACAGATGATATTATTGACCAGCCTCAGGAATAATTTGGAATTGTTGATTATTACTTTCAAGATAACTAACATTGTCGAGGTGATGCCTCGCATAATGTTTATCACGTATACAATCTCATCCAATTGATGATTCGAGGAGGAACACAGATTCGTTTAGTATTTGAAGCTCATTAATGAGAAGTGTGTGTTAAATGCTAATCGAACCACAACTAAACATGACAGTCAAATACAAAATCGTCTACAGGTTTGAGAGGAAGTGACTTCGCGTATATTTCAGATATTTACAATGAATTGGCAAATGAAGAGACCCAGATATGCCTTAGTCATACTGTCTATGTTGGGTGCATAGTTTGAACAACAAATAGATGCTTGAATAATGATCATGACTGATGATATACAAAATGACAAGATGAAACGCGGTCAATGAAATCGTCAAGAGGTTGATAGAATGATATGCAAATTTATTGAAAGAAGCAAGTGATGCAGGATTTTTTAAGTTTATTGATTTTAAAAGCTAGATGTGATGGTGGTTAGTGTGACAGATCTGAAGGCAACAGGTGCTGACTCTCCAAAATGGGAAAGCTAATATAAAAAACACGATTCCTTTCTTCCTAAAAATCAAATAGATCAATAATTACACATGTAAATGCTGACAATGAATTTCTTGATCAAAGAGATACAGATTCTTCAATCAGGGGATTTAAGACAGTCATTAAATGGTTTCCTCATTTCGTAAAATGGCTGATTAGCTCATTTTAATCCGCGGAAACATATCAGTTTATCATACCATGCACTCAATATATGCATATTTTCATAATCAAAGAGTGAATTGTTCGATATATTACTATCACTCCTGTTGTAGGAGTTTTGGTGAGATCACATAATATTTCAGATCCATTGACACACATTTGTCCTTAGTTGACCAAAGAATAATACTGATAGTTGGAATGAACATCTAGCGATGATCGCGTTTCATCTTGATGAGACTATTAAATACGAGTGAAAATAATATTGTTCATTGATATTGTTTAAAGCGTGTTTATGAAGTCATGAACATTATCCGAGAAGTGATGATGATCAGAAAAAAATAATAAATGAATCATCATCATCATGATAGTGACCTATAGTTCAGTTCAATGTAGGTGAAGTTTGTGTATGATTAAGTAAACAATAAATAAAAATTTATAAAACTTCATTTTTCGCAAGGTGTTATTGATTTTGTTTACACGACATTGAATAGAACAACTGATATTATTTAATAAGATCCTTCATAGGTACCTAACAAGTGTTCCAGTGAATTCACTGCACATTGTAATACAGTTACATCAGTTATGAAGGAGTTCGAAAGATATCACACAAACGGAGTCAAATGTATGGCAACTCCACATCTGACATGATAAATCAATAAGCAATAAGCACTTTATAGGCATGAAGTGAAAAGCGAAAGAGAAACGACTTACCATTCCACTTGTTGCCTACGAAAATGGTATCGACGTATGGGAAAAACAACAAGAACATTAAGAGTCTATTCTCACAAAAACGTTCGAAATAATTCCAAGTGAAATAATTTTTTATTATTCATCACTTTTCATTGAAAATAATAAAATCGATGTAAATTGTTTAGGTAATAACTAATCACTACTCACATGTTTTATTTATTAAAGTAACTGTGTATTTTACAAAAAAAGTTATGCAGAAGTAAAGTTTTCACATAAACTGTTTTGGTGTTTTATTCTCAGTTAAAATTAAACCAATGTCACCAGGAATCCTATTGTATTCAGACTCGATTTCTGACATGACAAACAATGCATTTGTTAGCATACAAAATACGATTAGTGAATGGGTTTCTCTCGTTACTGTTATTTATTTATACTTCAAACAATTAATGAATGAGTGAACAGTCTTTGGTTGCAATATTTATGTATATTGAATGTAAACCCTCAAAAGCAATGACGACTAATCAACACAATTGTTGATTTTATAAGAACACGCTTGAGAAAATTTATTCCCTGTTTGAATTACACTTAGTTGAATTTTCGCAGTCATATTAAGTAAACTGAGAGCAACGGATAGACTTTAATGTTGCACGTGTAAGATGCACCATGAAACAACATCAGTGGTGATTCAGGAATGCAAAAGTACACGTATTCGCGAGATTTCAAGGAAGAGTAAATCATGTGATCACTTCATGTGTCACTGAACCATATTCACCGAAACGGATTGTAATTGTTACATAGATATACTGTTTAACAAATCTCACTTTGCCAACCATTCAGTCGATGAGTATGTAACAACAAAACTTTCAGCAATCATCTTTTCTGTAAAATTTCGAGGGGAAGAGGAGAATAATAATGCAAGTAAATGGTATATGTCAATAATATCGATCATTTCGTTCCAAACAGTCGTTATGAACAGCTCGTATTCTATGTGTCATTTACTGATTACACTCTGTGTTTTGAATTTCTTTCCATCATCGTATAATATTATATTATTCTGCAAGTGTTTAGAAGTTCTGTTGAGAGTTGTTTTATTTAGGAATGCGATGAGTAAATGCATACCCAACCTAACTCATTTATCCGTGCTTCGGACAGGCAGAAAGTTCATTGGCCTCAACATGGATTTATTATTCTGTGAATTAAACTACTCTCTCTCAATTTTGATCAAATACTTCTATTATACAATCTGATTTGGTCAGCTACATTTTTTTATACAATTGTGACAATGGCATCTGCACTCAGCATTCAATCATTCAGTTACACAAGAAACGATTTCATTATTTAAGGTGAATAATAAGCAAATACTTACACATATTACGAAATTGTCCAACTGTTTTTAAATAAAAATATATACAAATATGTTGAATTTCAATATTTATTGATCAACTCTATTCAATGTATACTTGTTTATGAGAAAAGAGCAACGCCCGTGAATGTGCAATTCCGAAAAGCATCAATCTAGGATTAAAAATGTGTCAAGCGCTTTTATGGTTTCGATGATGGTCTAGCGATGATCAATCTATAACAAGAATCTACATTACACTTTGGTGAACAAATATTTCATTTAAAATTTCATTCAACTTGCTCAAGCTTTTCGTATACATAGGTTACTTGAATCACGATCTTCAACCACAATCTGCCTAATACACAACTGTGTAAAATCGATATTTTGATTTTAAATACATTAAAATTTTCGAGTTATGATGTTCAAAAGTCCTTCATTTTATGATCAGTTTCTGATTATTGTCTAAACATATAAATTCTGTATCGCAGTACAGGCACTCTACTTCAGCAATTCGAATTTGAATAACGAGAATTAGTGATAATATTACTTGTGTGATTGATCACTTTTGTTATTGAATATATGCTTTTCTCAAACAAAACCGTGCTCTCAAGTGATAAGAGTTATTATTTTCGACTGTTCAGTCTACATGAAATCGAATAAATAATTCATGCAACCATCAACAGTTCAACCGATATTTTCAGTACATAATAGAAGAAATAATCAGTGTATAGATATTGTGAAGTTGTTTTATTCATGTATTTATTAGTTGCTGATAAAAATGTTCCTTGTAATGTCATCATAAAGATTACTATTAGCAGACAATTTAAAAAGCAAGAAAATATTGTTGATATCTATATGATTAAGGCAATATCTAATAAATTTGCATAGTTGCGAATGTGATCGCAAGTTCTTCAAATGAAGTCACATGATCTGCATTCTGTTATCATCTCTATTTGTCACTGTAATTCAAGGAAATGATTAACATTCATTGTACTACTGAAAGTAGGTAGGTTTCAAAAGTATTTTTTCACCAGGAAAAAAGATGAAACTGACAGAGATCAAACAAATATGATTTCATGGCTATTCGGTAAGAAGATGAATAAGTAACATCAATACAAATATTAGACATCAATAAAATGATTTGAATTGTGAATGACCAATTCATGAATGAATATCTGAAATTGTTGGTCGTTTCAGTGAATTAGCAGCCCATCTTATGCCATATACTATTACTCACCATATACGTAGTGCGTTTATATTCTGAAATGGCATTACTATTCATAGTTTGTTGAATAATCAGTCAGTTACCACGTAGAACTTTGTACGTACGCACATCAGTTCACGTTTCCGTACAACATTAGCACAGAGAGGCAATTGTCGATTCATATCGCTTAGCTGTAGAGATTGTAGAAATATTAGCGATTATGCAGAAGAATAGGGTTCGAAGAAATTACTTCAGAGATGAAGTTCAGTGAAACAAATTGAAAAAGACTAATAGAAAGTTGATGAGAAATCCATTAGATTAGCATTTGAACGAATAATAAATGTGGATACACCTGTGTCATGTCATTCAAGGTATCCCACCCAAGATTACTATATTCTGGAGGACCTCAGCCGGGTAGTCTACACTTATCAATAAGACTCAATTCAGAGACTTCATAAATTTGTGCCATGTACTGATTTAACCTAACCCTACTCGTACACCTCATAACTGAGCTTGGTGAGGCAGTTGGAGGGTGTATATTCATAACTTGTGTCTCAAACTCCTCCACTGATTAGGTATCAATACTTTATTCAGTGATCTGTTATCCCTACGTAGTTCCGGTGTCGTGATTGCTAACTCTATAGCTCGAAGATAAACAAGCAATGCTTCGGAAACACCTGTGATCCAGTATTAATTACCTACAAAAATGTTATACTCTTACTAGCCGCGTTTCACATCCATAAAATACGTCATAGTAAACTGCCGCGCAGTAGATAGCGGACCGATATCTAACTAAGACCATAAGTCCCCACTATGAAAATAGGAACACCACATGTAAGCCAACAATATGATTTTCAATTAGATTTTCATCAGGCTTTTCCCTCGTATACATGAATATTCAGATCAAAATTTTCGACTAGTCATGACAATTTGTGTTATTAATCACAATATAATATATTACGTCACTTCACACGATATGTAAGAGTACAAGTTGTTAGTAGGAAGACGAGTGTACTGGTATTAGTAACAGTGATAAAATACGATAACAGTTTGTCAGTAATTCAACACTAGAAATAGTAGATGGAACACAGATAAATAAACTCCAACTAATCAATACAAAACATTCAAACCATTTCTTGTTGCAATAAGTACTTGAAGTTTATATATCCACTTTTACCCGCTATTTCCAGTGTTGATCTTTTGATAAATACGTATACACATGTGTATGTGTTGCGCTTATTTAAGCCATAGATGACGCAAATTTTCGAAAGCCACTCGAGCCCTATATATCTCCGCTGAGATTTTGTGAGACTCCAGGTTATTACTATCGATGAGACTCATGAAAAAGGTTAAGCGGTCTACCTGCTCATGCGAAGCTAACCAGTTCTGACTAAGACCAAAAAGAACCAATTTCATGATTTTGATAGATTATGAACACTCCCTTTTAATTTGATACTTTTCCGTTTTGCATTGTGTTTTCTCGATTTTGTTTAATGAGATCTTTTACAAACATTAAATAACTAGTACATATTTAAGTCACAAACATGATCACAGAAATGTGCAGTACTGTAAAAACTTATATCAGTGAATTCTGAAAATCAACTTATCCAATGTAGTTTTGACAGCATATAGTTTTTCAGAAGAGCAAGTTGACAAAGTAACCTAACCACAGGTGGTTAAATGCATGGAAACTGGTTCATGTCATTTAGAAATGATCTTAAGAAAGTATGCCAATAAAGTCAATTTCCTGAGGGATGATTACACATAAAGTTACTCTTCTGCATTTACTGTCGCAATACATTGGTTGACAAGACAGTAAGAGAGGAAGGACGCTGATCAATTCGAACACTATTAAATTTATCCCTTATTCGTCTCAGAAAAGCAACACGTAAATACCTATCTATTTAGCAAGATTAAAGCTCGCAAACGACTACAAAATACGACTATGACTCAAACGGCCACTTCGAGTAGGGGTGTTTCTTTCAGGTTACAACAATTTCCGGAATGAAGCAGATCACGACACTGAATCATTCATCAAAATATTCGTGTTTAGCAGACTTCGTATATGAGGGTAGCAATATTCCTACAATATGTTTTCGCAGTTTTTCAGTGTCTGCATTTCCCTATCTACGTTATCTTTAACATTTGATTATCCATTTACTTTTCTGTTTACTCAAATCATTGCAATATAACTTACATCTGTTGGACACTTTTCTATGTGACTCTAATCAAAATAATAATTCAAAAAGTTGGAAACATTTTTGATAAAATATATGAACTCTTAAAGTGTATTTCTGTAAAAACTGATGCATATAATAAAATATAAAAAGATTATTTCATCAAAAAGTTGTAGATTCAGTAAATTGAATTTCTATCTCGTGTAACAAATAAATAAACATTTTCGTATCACCAGGTGATAATTATAACATAATGGCTCACAGATAATGTATTAAACATGGTGAAAGTGTGGCAAACAGGATAAAGGGGATGATTGGTTATAATGATAATACTGTCGACGAGTCTTTAAATATTCATCGTTGTATTTAGATAAACAAATTGAAACTGGAAAGAGAAGGCTCAGCTAGACAATATTTGCAGACTTAGATAAACGATAATCAGGCGGATAACAAAACGTGAAACACGTAGTTTTGGTGGCTAATCCTATCAAATTAATAAGGCAAACGTGAAGGTTACGGTCATGAAGGAGGAAAGGGTTGATTCTTACGAGAGAATAATATAATTACGGTAGACACTGCTGTTCCAGTTTATTCTGTGCACTTTAATCCAATATTTGATAAACATAATTATGTTTGCATCATGTTATCGGCCGAGACGTCGATTCACCTATATTAACGGTCAAGTGGTCAATTATTCGTGAAAAATTCATCAGAATTCAATAGCAACTGATACACATGACATTCTTCTTACTTATTGATCGATCAGTCGCAATAAATAACTTACCAACTTCTTCTGAAATTTTCAAGTACATACGTAAATGTTAAGATTAGATTCCACAACAAAAATTCAGTCATAATCAAGCACTCGAAAATTCGATAAGATATTTTTTGTCAACTTTGACAATCTATACAGTACTAACCACGTGAAATCCGATAAACATATTTTCAATTATCAAGTGGTATACGTTTCTGAAGTGGTACATTATGGGATCGTATGTTGATGAGATATTTCATTGACTATGAATAGCTGGATAAAAATTTCCCTTATCACTTTGATGCGCCCCTTGAGGTAATTCACGTTATTATTCAAATGCGCTAGCAGATAAGTTGTACGACCACTATTCTCAACTGCTCTCATATGATAATTCACAAAACTAATTACGGTTCAATGACCAGCATGAAACCAGTTTACTAACTATATTGGTCATAAAGAATTAGTCTGTCAGTCAGATATGTATACAATCAGAGAAATAATGCTTGATTGAACTCACTCTTTACATTGGAAGAACACCAAGTGCCAGTACCTTCATAGACAAAAAATGATTGAAGTTATTGTTGAAATTTATTTAAATGGGAAAAAAACTTTTGCAAATCAGGAAACAAAGTTGATCAATCATGTAGTGATAAATAACGGAAAAGCATATAATTTCTGTCCTTAGAGTTTTTATTTCAAATTTCAAACTTGAAAGTTCTGATCCTTATCCCAGTTGGCGAATGAACCAAAGGTATTCGAATAATTCTCCATCGGATGCCAGTGATCACACATTTTCAACTTGTTCAACATGCAAGACGTGAAAACTAATGCTGTTCAATACAGCTGTCGTCAGTCAACTTTGATTTCTTTTGTGAAACGATCCGACGTACATTTCTGCAGATT
>CALYCR020000050.1:0-21061 GCA_944470395.2 Schistosoma turkestanicum | reverse complement strand
CTCACTGAAAAACAAACAAATGTTTATTTTGCTTATGAAATATGATTGCCATTTACTCGGTTTTGCTTCATTTCAATTCTCTATTCTGTTTATCTTTCACGTCAGAATTCAATTTTAAAATAAATGATACATTATCAAAATTTTCAAAAGTCAATCGAGTGGTATTCTATTTTCTGTTAGAAATGATATTATCTTTCAATTGAAACAAAACAAACAAGCAAACAAATGTATCATTTTGTGGTAGGCAAACATAGTGAGAATATTTGATCGTGTTTCAGGTTTTTGTTTATCAATGACGCTCTATAATCATGAAGCGTTCAAAGGAAAGTCAATTCAGATAAGGTAAGTGAAGGGAAGGGAAGGGAAGGTAGGGATGACAGATCAATAGATGAATTAGTGAAACTTCGTCAATTGAAGTGGTTGGGACATATGCGAAGTGTGCCCAACTGCCGACTGCCTCGACGATCAATGTTTTGTGGTGTAGGTATAGGCTGGAGGAAGCTTGGGACGGCCAAACCAAAACATGGCTCAAATTCATGAAGTCACTGAAAAGTGGACAGAGTCATGTTGGTATATACAGACTACCCGGTCGGAGTCCGAGAGGTGATAGTCACCGATGGATAGAATCCTTGAATGACATGGCGCAAAATCGTTTGCGATGTCGCAGGTGCACCGATTCTTGTGTTCCCTCGAATTCTAATCTTCTGAATTCCTCATTGCCTTTAACTTTCTCTTTCTAAATTCATCTCACTGAAGTATACTTCTCGAACAATAGTTTCGAACCCTCATCGTTTCGATTACTTCATATTCACACTTCTGCCGATACTTCTAATATATCGACCACTATGGGATTTGAATCAACAGTTATGTCTCTGTGCTAATGTAGTACAGCAACCTGAACTGATGTACACACGCACGAAGTTCTATGTTGTAGTTGACTGACTAGCTGAATGACAATTTCGATAAATTCTACAAGATGAAAAGTTTATTTACGATAATTACTGAGTGAACGTGGTGTTTTACTTTTAAACTAAATCCGATCTTAGTTAGGGACTAACACTGATAACCTCAAAGTAATGCATGGCCGTTTTGTTCCAGTGTGGATCATGAATGAAGTACGTTAGTTCTCATTAGTGCGAATCCAGTAATTATTACGCAGAAGTTGAACCCAGTGACCTTGAGTCGTCCAGTGTGAACGTTGAAACCGCTAGACCATTTTAATTTGGTAGTATGTAATAAATTTCCGTTTGTAAACATAATCAGCATGAACTTCTGTCTGTTTATCAAAGTTCCATCATTAAATCGTGTTCAGCTAATAGAAAGGGAATTTATCAAACTTATCTGTTTGCAGTCTGAGACTTCTTCATTAATTCACACTTCAACAGAAACCTCATACATTATTTGTATACAGAGAGTTTAAAGTTTGCAGTGTGTACTAATAAGTTGGTCAAACATGGCTTGTCCTACCCAGTCTTTGGATAAATTCATTAATCCACTCTTCTCCAGTCATTATTTTCACGTCTGATGTGACTACAATTAGTTAGTCATGCTTCGACGCATTGAGTTAGTCCATTCACCTTATGAACTTCATTTCACATCGCTTTGTTTTCACGATTTTTATTCACATGTCTATCTGTGTATGAACGATTGTGTGTAATAAAAACTAATCCAACTGAACCCGTAATTGACTTCTTGTTAACGCCGTCTCACAAATGGCTTTCTCCTATCAGTGATATGCAAAAATTGATGGAAAGATTTACTTCACAGCCTATTCAGTTGTTCATCTTAATTAGAGTCACTTTCGGTGGCCACTAAAAGTTCTTTCAGATATCCACAATCTTTGTTTTCAACAAGGATTTCCGTTTTTCAATTTCGAAATTGTACATTTCGGGAATAAGTTGATCGTGATGAACTGTATGTACGTGGACAGAAAAATATTTTAAGAAATTCTTTTGTTACTTACCCGCTCAGTTAATTACTTATTACTCAATTCATTACCGATTCACTTACTTACTTGCTTGCTTACACAGGTACTCACTTACTTATCTAATTTCTTACTTGAAAACTCACTTTCATATTTAATAACTTACTTACTTACACACTCAAGCACTTAATTATTTACTGACTTATTTATTTATATACTTTCATACTCACTTACTCACTTATGACTCTTATCTCTAATGGAGAATGGGCCGCCGACCAGCTAATAAGTTGACTTTATGAAGTGTATACGTATAGATTGAGAAAAACTATTAGGTAATTCATTTGTCAACAACTTACTCAACTAATATTTTACTTACTTACTAACTTACTTACTTACTTGCTAGAATATCACTTACTTAATTGGCTAGTTACATGCTTACTCACTTACATACTTACTAACTTACTAACCCACTAAATCACTTGCTTAATTACTTATCTATTCACTTTCTTTATTACGCCTCCTAGTCCTAATGAAGTATAATCCGCCTGTAGCAAGTCATTTTTCTGGTTGGAGCCTTTTATCAGCGAGTTGGCATTCTCTTGTAGGGGGCGCATTCCTCATGTCCCTCACTCCTACTATAACCGCTTTTGGGGCCGGCAGTAGTAACCGTAGAAGTGCTACAGGTGAAGTTAAATCCATTTGTAATATACTAAAAAACGAAATAAGTAACATGGTAGTGTACGAGAACACAGGTGTGGCAACCGGATTGTATATAACGAAAATTACAGAGTTACTCAGTAAAATAGGAAAACCATATCGTAAATCGTTAATTTGCAAAATATCAGTTCATCATATCGAACTGGATTGTTCCTGTTGCAAAACATCAATCCATTGTCACTATTCATGCGTTTCATACAAATTCCATTGCTTTCTAACTCTTCCTTTCTTGATCTTCCCCCATCTTCTGCCGCCAGACATTACGTTGACACTCACGTCATATACTACTTATAAGTAGCTCGCACCACAACATAATTTTAACATAAAAATTATTTATGTTATAATCTTATTATCAAAATTATAATAAATTACATATTTGTTTCGGTGAACAAAAATTATAGTTTTGTTCCAATTAAATGAACTGACATACTATGGATATTATTATTATTGTTATTATTTTCGAAATAATTATACACCACAAATAAACATTTTTTAATGCAGATAAACACAGAAACAACAAGTAAACTAATATGTTCATAATACAAAATAATGGCACCCTGTGACTATTAATTATGCGGTGTGCTAACGTATTTACACGACATTACACCACACTCATTCACACACACACACACACACACACACAGGGCTAGGCATACCTGTTATTGCAAATAGAATTATTTTACCTACATACTACTCCCCTATCTGTTTAACTTCAATAGAAGTTTCTCAAAATCTGTATATATATATGCATGCATAATCGAAACATAGAAAGACAATCACAAACGCAATGTTTGTAACTGGTACTCTCTTCTGTCTGTCTCTCTCTCTCTCTCTCTCACAACAGCTAATGATGATATAATGGTTGACATTCATTCATGTTGTTTGGTTTATGACAAAGAGAAGAAAAGTAACTTTGTTTCATCATGAAACAAAGAATGAAAGTCATTCAGTGTTATTCTCAAGTGGAACAGAGAAAAGCAAACCACTGGAATATTCGATAATTTTAGCGGATGCCTACACATATACACACAAACACATGCAGATTAAGATAAGACGAAATTGAATAGACTATTGTACATCACAATATGTCGTTTGTTTCTTCTTGTTGAAGATGATGACGTTGTTGTTCCAGTGGTGCAGTATTTTTCCTATTTTTTATCAAGTAATGTTAATTAAGTAAGTATAGTTGAGATCTTCACGTGTTTAGTAGTTACTGCCAACTGGGAGTACTAATTTCTGCTATTTTTTCACAAAAATAACAACAATAACAACATAACGGAGAATAAATAAGTGAATAGCGAGAGAGAGAGAGAGAGAGAGAATACATGTATATAGAATATGAAAATTAACAAAATGAAACATTCCATGAAACCTGTTGACAATATTCACATTATACCATTACAAATACTAGTGAATACATAAACGGGGGTTGCCTGACATACTATACCAACCTACCTATCTATCTACCTGACTATCTACCTATTCACAATGATCACACACACACACACAGTGAAATGAATGAATACCAAACAACAGAATGAAACCACAAACAATATACTTTGGTTAAGAAGAAGAGTAAATTGTTTATTTGTTTATTTATTGATGAGAAAATCGTATCATATACACATGGGATATGTTGTTGTTGTTGTTGTTGTTGTTGTTGTTGTTGTTGTTCTATTCTATTCATTCTCATTAATGAACATGTGAAAATGAATAATGACGAAATGTTGAATTGTTTTTTTTTTTAATGTATTGAACAATGAATCAAAACACATGTGATGATGTAATGAGTATTAAATGAGGGAAGATAAGTAGTGAAAACTAATTTTGTTTTGTTTATCATCGTTTCATCTGTCTAAAAATTAGAGAATTTTACAAATAATTTTGTGTTTGTTGATTCTACATGAAAGTTTTGTGGAGTTTGTTGCGTTACTTTATTCAAATCATGAAACGATCAATGTTAGACCACGAGTAGAAACCTGGAAGCATTGAAAGACTACTGTTTCATCCTGTTATGGGACTCATCAGCAGTGCGACTCTCAAGAATCGAACTCAGGACATTTATTCGTCCACGCGAATGGGTAACTTGTGGACAACTTAGTTGGAATCTATCAGTGTGAATGGCTATCTTCGATCAATCGATGAAGTCATGGATGAGCATCGCTGATGAGTCGCATAACGGAACGATACGGTCGCCTTTCAGTGCTTCCAGATTTGTAACGATGATCTAACATTGATCCTCTTTTCATTTGACTTCAATTTTAAATTGTCATAATAATCATAATGCTGGAAATCGGATAACTGACAAGAAAATAACATGGTCAGGAGATACATAAAGTACTGATGAAGTGTGTGGAACAGTAAGTGAGACTATTTTGAGGAGAAAAATATTGAACCGACAAGTCAATAAGGGAATCGCATCTATTTACATTTAATGACGAACGAAATAAATAACATATTGGTGTCTGCTTAATATACTAGAAATGGGTAGTGCTAAATTTCGAATTTGTTGTCGTATATTTCCTTAATAATTTCTCATCCGATTCAATGTTCAAATATACTATGTACCTATCAAACAATCTATTTAAAAAGTTGAACTGAAAAAAAAGCAATTATCTGAGGTTTTTATGATCTGCCAGTCAGTCTTAATTTGTCACAAGATAAGCCTTTACATGGAATCAGCAGGGCCAAAAGCAAAGAAGACCAAAGAACACATTACGTCTAGTAATCGTGTGCAGACATGAAAAGAATGAACATCACATGTATGGAAGGAACTGGAAAGGAAAGCTAACGAAAGAGTAGTGTGGACAATGCTCGTCGAAGGCCTATGCTGCATTGTGGGTAGCAATGCACAGGTAATTCAGTAAGAAAACTTTGACAGTTGTCTAACATTCATAAATTCCAGATGTTTATTTTTGTTTGTAGCTAACAACTATAATATCAGAATTAACCTATGTAATGACCAGAAAATGTACAAAATAATGAAATTTGGTCAGTAACAAGTAATTTTATTCAAAGTATTCATACCAACGGTCCTACGATGAACTGTTATTAAATGGTCTACATTTATGAATGATGGATTATACGAGAATGAATAATGTCTGTCGTGTCAGCTCTCAGATCCACATTCTCTTGTTACCCACCTTCAACAACCAACTTACACTTCAAAATATTGCACATGATATCAATTCACATACATTAGTGACCACAATGAAAATCGATTGATAGAACTCGGTCAGGATGAAAATCGAGCTGATACACATGACATTGTTCACTACCTTGGTGATCGATCGATGATATGCACATTTCGATGCTACAAGATGTCAGTTGTAACCAGATGGCTCAATAATAATATTACTGACTGTGATGAAGTTTGATACAGGAATGAATTAGCCAGCAAGCATCAGTTAGATCAAGTTTACCGACGAATATTATCATTAAAAGTTTCTCAATAGAATCGTTTAATAGTATCACACATATATGTTGAGTTGGTATTGAGAATTTCGAATAAAATTTTCGAACAACGTAATGTTTCTCTCTGTAGAAATCAAGTACAAGTACATATAACCTGCATTTCTAATTTATCATTGGCAATATTAATTATCCGTAAACTATTAAATTTTCATTCCGACCAATGATAGACTCAAACTATTTATAAGTAGTATAAAAATCAAAGCGAAAATATTCAATGTAATTTAGACATTATTATGAATCAACTCACTCTTCACACATTATTCACTCCATTGAATAATCAAGTTTGTTTTGTTTGTTCTTGCATCTATTCAATGTATTTTTGAAGTTGAAGCATGTCGTTGTTTTTTGTGTTGTTTCTTTTTTAATTAATAAACTATAATGTATATATACAAATATATATATATATATATATATATATATATATATATATATATATATATATATATGTATACATATTTGTATATATCATTATTTACTTTCATTGTTATCATTGAAATAAACAAGAACACACTATACACTTACTTTATTATTGACAGTTTATTCAACGCTTCAATAGATTTGATGAATAAACTTGTTAGGTGAGAGAAAAAATTAATTAAATATCTACAATGAAGTCTTAGATAGATGTAGATATTTGTGGGAAGACTAATCAACAGCAGTAAAACTTGTCATTTTCAATATGATAGACAAATATAATTCTGTGTGATGATAACAAGCAATAGATCAAAACAACAATAATAATAGTAATGATAAAGATAACAATTAGTTATCACATTATTTAGTTGTAAATATACTATACTACTATTATGCATTACTACATATAATTACTTATTAAATACTATGAATAGTCTCATTCCGGGATGAAACGACCATCCAGTGCTCCCTGGTTTCTAATGGTGGTCAAACAATAATCCATTCATGATGTCGATCAGAAACACCAGTCTCCATAAGTGTATAATGAGTGTTATAAAATGTGCTCGACCGAAGCTGCTACCTTGACGTGATGGTCGGGCTTGCCTATCGTGATGATCCAACCGAGCTATACTGTTCCTGAATGTTCTACCATGCCAGGCGGGTCGATTGGAGAACGATGAGACTAAAAGCAGCTACTCAAGGTCTGAGGGCGAAGTCGTACTGCTAACTGCAGAGGGGTGTGACAGCAGTAAGGTGTTTCTCTCGGATAACCAGCATCTGCAGCGATGCTGCCTTCTCACAAGGAAGGAACGGTTAGAAAAGGTCGACCCTAAAAATGTCACACCTCACCCTACCTCACGAATTTCCGTCTCCGTCGGTAAGGGTGCCCACTAAGGGCCTTTAAGAGCGGAGCTAATCCTCAAAAAACCTTTCATAAAAAGGCCGAGAGTGACCGGCCTCAAGCAGCTGTCCCTTGGGCTCTGCGGTCACGCACCCAGGTCTCCATGACCAACACTTATCTATCTTCCTTTTCAGGTCCCTCAAGAAACACCGTTCCACGGTGTGGGCAGCCGGGAAGTGATAACCGCCCTCATACCCGTAACAGCACACGAGACCAAATTGATCGAAATCAAATCCCTCCTACACCCTCTAAAACCTCTCTTATCTCCACGACTAACTCTTCTCACATTCATTTATCAAAGTGCAAAGCTAATGCAGACGATGAGAGTTTTCGAAACGTCGTTCCTAGTCTCCTTAAACCCCGTTCTAAACTACATGTTGGAGCATTTAATGTACGGACATTGTGTCAAATAGGGCAACAGGCATCATTAGCTAGGACTTTAGAATCTCGTTCAATCGATGTATGCTGCGTCTCGGAAACGCGCATACAGGATCCGAGTAGCATCGTTCACTTAGCCTCACTATGTCAAGATAAAGAAGTTACTCAATTTACCCTTCGTGTATCCGGTAGCCCTGATATGGCTTCCAGGGGTCTCGCTGGTGTAGGTATAGCACTGAGTCGTAGGGCAGAACAATCTCTCCTTGACTGGATCCCTGTAGATAGTCGCTTGTGCGCCGTCCGACTAAACGGGACAGTAAGGATTCGAAAGGATAGGGACACTCGTCGTTGCCTCTTCGTCATATCAGCCTACGCCCCCACTGACTGCAGTCCAGACGATGTAAAAGATGAGGTCTACAGAATGCTTTCGGACCTCCTCCAAAAAGTTAAGGGCTTTGATATAGTTATAATGGCTGGTGACTTCAATGCTCAAGTCGGTAGACTAAGTGAAAATGAAAGACACCTGGGTGGATGTTATGGTGTCGCGGCTCAAAAAACTGACACTGGCGACCGTCTGTTGCAACTATGCTCAAATATCCGATTATTTCTAGCAAACACTAACTTTAGGCATAAGGAAAAGCATCTCTTGACCTGACGGCCCCCCGAAGTCGTCTCAACACTGGACCCAACTAGATCATATTGCCATCAGCCACCGATGGAGGGGTTCGATAGAGGACTTCCACTCGTTCTGGGGCACATGTTTAGATTCAGATCATACCCTAGTGCGAGCGCGTATTTGTTTGAGGTTTACTGGACGTAGGAAAGACACCGTCAGGAAGCCTCTTAGGGCTTTACTTGATGATAATCAAGCTAAGAAAATATTTCAGGAAGAACTAGAAAAGCAGTTAGGCGACCATACAAGTGATTCCCATCCGGAATCAGGTTGGAATAATATCAAGAAGGCTGTGGAAACAGCAGTGATATCTGCTAGCAAGGTAAACCATAAGGCTAGGATGAAGTCGTGGATTTCAGTCGTATCCACCGAAATGATGGATGCTCAAAAACGCATCCCACTTGACTCTGAACATGATGAAGAGCGTAGTCAGCTTAGGCGCAGACTTATAAAAAGCCTACGTAACGACTGCGAACAGTGGTGGGTGGCGAAAGCAAAAGCGATAGAAAAGGCAGCGGCGATAGGCAACACTAGACAACTTCTCCGCCTTATCAAAGAAACCGGTATTAGGAATCCGAATGTGAGTGAGACTATCTTGGAAAAGGATGGGACTATTATTTATTCTCAATCCAGGAGACTGAATCGATGGGCAGAACACTTTAGGGATCAGTTCAACTGGTCTTCAGCCGCACTTCGGATGCCCACGATCCCCAGTCATCCTGAATCGCAAATCGACGTAAGTCCCCCTAGTCTTAATGAAGTTGAAAAAGCGTTAGGAAATCTGAAGCGAGGGCGAGCTGCAGGTCCCGATAGGCTTACCCCTGAGATGTTTAAGGATGGTGGTCCAGTTTTAACGGTTAGACTGACCGAGATCCTAGGTAGAATCTGGGAAATGGACGTAATCCCATCTGACTGGTCTCAGTCACTAATTGTCCCAATCTACAAGAAAGGACAGAAGTCCTCTTGTGACAATCACAGGGAAATAAGTTTAACTAATATAGTTTCTAAATTGTAAGCCTCGATTATACTTAGACGTCTAACTACAGCTCGCGAAGAGCAGACTCGAGAAAACCAGGCTGGTTTGCGACCTGGACGTGGTTGTATAGACCACATCTTCACACTACGACAGGTCCTGGAACACAGACACACATTTAGACGTGTTCCTGGACCTAAAAGCGGCATTTGATTCAGTGGATCGTGAGGTTCTGTGGCAGTGTCTGTCATTGAAAGGTGTACCAAAGAAGTACATTAACCCCATACAAGCACTCTACTAGAACACTACTGGTCGGGTGAGAGCATATGGCGAACTGTCGTCTGAATTCTTTACATCAAGTGGTGTCCGTCAGGGATGTCCACTCTCTCCATTCTTGTTTAACTTTGTCGTAGACATCCTCTTAGAGTTAACATTAAGCTCGTCAGATTTTTCTGGGGTTGACCTTCTACCTGGAAATTCGCTTACTGATCTAGAATATGCCGATGACATAGTTCTATCCGGTGAAGACGCTGACAAAATGCAGAGTCTTCTGACTACCATAAGACACAATGCGAGCATGTTCGGGACGCGGTTCTCACCCTCAAAATGCAAAATACTGCTTCAAGATTGGGTTTCATCGGCACCTCAACTAGTGATAGGGAGTGAAGTAGTCGAGCGTGTTGATCACTTCACTTATCTGGGGAGTCTCATCAGTGACTGATGAAATCTCAGCTCGGATACAGAAAGCTCGATTGGCTTTTGCCATCCTGCGTCACTTATGGCGTAGGCGTGATATCCGTTTGCTAACCAAAGGATGGGTGGACTGCGTTGCAGTTCGCTCCGTTCTCCTATATGGATGTGAAACATGGCCGTTAAGAGTAGATGTTCGTAGGTTACTAGTATTCGATCATAGATGTTTAAGAAGCATTGCTCGTATATCGTGGGACAACCGAGTACTAGGTAAAGATGGCAGATCAGTAGATGAAGTGGTGAAACTTCATCAGTTGAGGTGGTTGGGACATGTGTTACGTATGGCTAACCACCGACTGCCTCGAAGAGCTATGTTTTGTGGTGTAGGAATAGGTTGGAAGAAAGCTAGGGTCGGCCAAACCAAAACATGGCACAAATCCATGAAGTCACTGACAAGTGGACTGAGTCATGTTGGTAGATGTAGACTACCTGGTTGGGGTCCGCGAGACGAAAGTCACCAATGGTTAGAGACCTTGAACGACATGGCTCAAAATCGTTTGCAATGGCGCGAATGCATCCATTCTTTGAGCTCTCTCAAATCCTAATCTTCTGGATTCGTCAGCACCTCTACCTTTGTCTTTCTAACCTTATTTCACTTAATTATACTTTTTGAATAATATCTTCGAACCCTAGTCTTCTTCATTACCATTAATACCTTTACTATCTTTATCACTATGGGATTTGATTTGATATCTGCGTCTCTGTGCAAATGTGGTATGGCAACATGAACTTATGTACATACGTACGAAGTTCTACGTTGCAACTGACTGACTGACTGCTCATTACTGACTAACTTCGTTAGGAAATTCTCGTAGTTTCAGTGAGAAGTCCTGATCAGTAGAGTTCAACCCTGTTGGAGGCATGTAGTTGCCTACCGAAGACAATTGTTGAGATTGACCAAAATCCTTAGATTGATCACAGTTAGACATCAACACCGTTGGATAGTGACTCAGTGGTCAAGAGGTTAAGCATTCACTCACGATGCAAAATGTCCTGGATTCGATTCTCGTGAAGGACGGTCGTGAATACACACTGCTGCAGAGTCCTTTACTAATTTTCCAATAGTGGTCTAACATTGATCGACTTGACATTACAACCAAAAATAACCCTCTCCATAACACTGTGATGAATAACTAATTAGTCATCCATACAAGCAGATTAGTATAACTGAGAATGTAGCATAATTTATTTCAGTAGTATAAGAAACTCATATTTCTGATATAATTTCACTGTTTGGACAAGTACTAGAAGGTATTTTTTATCTCTGTGTCTGAAGTAACTATAAACATAAGCCTTAACTTTCAACGAGAATGAGACTTGAGAACCCGATATTGCTTCTTTGTTAGATCAAACAAAAAAAAATCCATTTGACCATTGTACAAGGATAACTTGAAGTCAATATATTTATGTATATCAATAGCTGGATGTCTAATCGTAACATAGAAAAACTTCATTGTTTTGATTCGATTTATGCGAGTTTACAATTTATTCTGTTCAGCTATAAAGGAGAATATCCTCACTAACTAGTAAAATTCCCACTTCAAATCCTGATATCTGTTGAAACATTTAAGACAGATACAGACAGATCAATAAGGTCAATAAGGACCAATCGATTTTGAGGTCAACAGGATCAGCTACAAGTTATATATGCAGCAATCCGATTATTGCACCTCGTCTACCTCACAATCGTGTTGACACTGATGTTTTCCAGACGAACCATGAATGCTTTACAAACAAACTATCAAGTTCACTGAATGAAACTCCACCACCATATATCCATCTGAATTGCAAACACTTCTGTACCATCTTGAAATATTTAAACTATTCCTTATGATTTACTAAATAAAATAATATCGAATACAATAGTCAAATTGATAGGGTCGTCAATCGATTTGCTTGAAACTATTACGAGTTCAACTTACTCGGTAAACGAGAGCGAAGACAAATGATGTAGTGACACGATAGACTATTCTGATTCGATTGTCCCTGGCCCTGTTAACTTTAGGGAGCAGAAAGTGTATTCTACAAGCACCCAGAGAATCGATGTCCCCAAACACACATAATAGAAACATCCTTGGTAGAGCCAAAAAATAGAGGACTAAAATAATGCATCAACCTATAACAGTCAAGCATTTTCCGAGTGGCCACTGTAATCTCAAGTTCAACTGAGCAGACCATACACGAAAACACAAAAAATATGACCTTTCCCGAGTGAATTCTGGGGATCTAACGTCCTCAGCACAAATCAATGTGAACAGATTCAATGCTGATGCATAAAACTGATGACAAATAAAAAAATCACTGTATTCAATGTTATATAATTTCGCAAAATCAATTTAGAGAAAGATAATCATGATATAAATGATTTGTTAATGTCATTACACATTTTATTCATCAACTTATGAAATGTAATACGAATCAAAAAGAACAGAAAATTTTTAAAAATATTCGAAAGTATTTATGATAGAATGTGGCTGATTTATTCGTGATTAAACATTCATACAAATAAGCATCTCATTGAAATTGAATTTTGAACGAATGAATTCGATGCATTTTCATTTATTACTAAAAAACATGAAGATTGATAATGTAATAATTGTAAAATTTTAAACAAGCGTATACTTTAGATTGATTAAAGTTAGACACTAATATCATTGGATGCCGACTCAGTGGTCAAGAGTTTGAGAGTCCGCGCACCAGACCGAAGGTCTTCAGTTCGGTTCTTATTTGCAGAGGTCAAGCATGCGCACTGCTGGTGAGCCACGATTACTCGAACGATACGGCCGTCCAGTGCTACCAGGTTTCTAATGCTGGCTCAACAATGATCGATTCATTGTTTCGATGAAACATAAAAGTCTCCAAAAACTCATTATGAAAATCACAAATTTCTCACTTTGAATACACATACACATTCATTTCCTAAGTATTCACAATCGCTGCATAGTCTACCATACATAAACTCTAATTAGAAAACAGAACAGGAAATAAGGAAAGATAGCCTTAACTTTACAACAAAGATTAGAACACATTAACCGACAAATGTTAGACAATCATTAAAAAGCTAGGAGCACTAAGCAGCCATCATGCTCTTGTATGAAACGACTCCGGGTACGCTTTTGAATACAAAAATACTTTTCATTTTACAGTTAATGAAATTATTGTTTTCCATTGAAATCATGAATCAATCCATTGCTACACCACCATCAGAAACATGAAATGGGACTCATCAGTGACAGTGAGTATCCACGACTCCGGCTATTTTCAATAATCGGATCTATGAACTTTAGTCTCACCAACGAAAACGCCTAATCTTTGGACCATTGAGCCGGTATCCAACCAGGACGAAACCACTGTTCAGGGCATTCAGATTTCTAATGTTGGATGAATTGATTGATCATTTCAATGGGAAACAACAATCTCCATTACTGTAAAATGAAAAGTCTTTTACTATTCAAAAGAATGTAACACACTAAACAAACCAACATTTGTTTATTCTATGTAATAAATTTCTTTTCTTCAAATTTTAGGTAACCACTCACTGAAAAACAAACAAATGTTTATTTTGCTTATGAAATATGATTGCCATTTACTCGGTTTTGCTTCATTTCAATTCTCTATTCTGTTTATCTTTTATGTCAGAATTAAATTTTAAAATAAATGATACATTATCAAAATTTTCAAAAGTCAATCGAGTGGTATTCTATTTTCTGTTAGAAATGATATTATCTTTCAATTGAAACAAAACAAACAAGCAAACAATTGTATCATTTTGTGGTAGGCAAACATAGTGAGAATATTTGATCGTGTTTCAGGTTTTTGTTTATCAATGACGCTCTATAATCATGAAGCGTTCAAAGGAAAGTCAATTCAGATAAGGTAAGTGAAGGGAAGGGAAGGGAAGGTAGGGATGACAGATCAATAGATGAATTAAAAGAAAATGGAAATAATCACGTCTGAAATCAACTCAATTAAACCGACTGGATCTTATACACTATGACTATACGGTTTGCCAAAATTTCACAAATCGAGTCTTCCTCATTGTCCTGTTCAAGATATGCACAGTTCTGCGTACCTTAAAATTGCGAAGTGGATAGAGCGAGTTATGGAGCCTTTGCATAAATCAGTTGTTTGAAGGAGTGTAAAAGACGTTTTTGAGTTCACTTCCAAAGTGGAAAATATGAATGTTAGCATGAAAAATGTGATCTGTGGTATCTTTGTTTATTAACATACCACTCCTTGAGACTATTAAATTCATATGCAAGCAAATTAGGGAAAAACAAATCAACATTTGCTTGCCCGAAGATTGCCATAAAGAATTGCTAACAGGTTGTACGATAAACGTACTTTTCGTGTTCAACAACACTTATTATAGACAAATAGACGGTACAGCCGCGGGTTCACCTCTAGGCTCAATTCTAGCTAATCTCCTCATAGCAAAGCTAAAAAATGGACCACCTAATGAGGACCACCCAATGACACGTTCATCATTGCAGATAAGAAAAACTCCCTGAACAGTTCAACAGTGTACATTCAGTAATCACTTTCACTGGTGAAGAGCATTACGATAAAATGCTGAACTTCCTTGACGTCACACTAAGTAGGCGAAGTGATGACTCGCTAAGTAGAAGCGTATATAGAAAAATTCCCGCTGCTTGCCAATACACTCACTTTTGTAGTTTTACACCTATCGGATTCAAAAGAATTTGTTTAGATGTCTCACTAGCAGAGCAAAAATTATCTGTTCGGTGGATACTTTAAATCAGGAGCTGGAATTCATCAACAGCTCACTAATCGAGATCGGTTACCTTAGTGCATTCCTAAAGAAGTACATGTATAATTTTTAAAAAGAAGTTGAAGACTTCAACCGTTCAAAAGGAGCTTTTATTCAGTAAACTACTATTCAACGGGAATGTGGCTAGCGATTCTCTGCAGGATAGACAAACGAAATTAATTAGTAGAACATTGAACGCAGCCAAACTTGCATCGACCTTCTCAAGTCAACCAGCGATGTCTAACCAAACGAAGTATAAGTTTCTTGAGTTGGCTTCCTCAATGCGGATTTACAAATTCAACTGCTTCTATCGAGATAGCTATATTTGACGTACAACCAGGCAACTTAAACAACGAATGAGTGAACATCTACCGGCATGGTTTACGAAAGGTCAGTCAAAAACAATTCGCAGTACTATCTTAGCACATCTGGTTGATAGTGGTCATATTGTGGTTAAGTCTAGATGTTTTCGGATGATCTATTGCATACCTCAATCATTTCCCAACGGAGTTTGCTCCCATCTCCTATACATAGCGGAAGCCATAGGAATTCGTACATTCAACCCCAATTTATGTGTTCAGAAGAAATTCGTTACAAACCTGTATCTTTCGTGGTCGGATATAAATTAACTAACAATTTAAAAAATTTTTGTGGTTTGGATTTTATTTTCCTATTACTAGCATTATTTTCACATCCTGTGTTTGTTGGTAATTCTCTGCCTCTTTCCGTTTTCGTAGTCTTCAGTATCTAATTGTTTACAGACTTCTTATTACGTAATGATTTTAATGTTTTGAAATGATTATTTGAAGTCTATTTATCCGCTTTTGATCTACTATTTCCAATGTTGAACTATTGAGAAAAGCTTTTGTCATCGTATTTCGTTATACTAACGGTACACCAGTTTTCTCACTATCAACTTGTACTTTTATCTTTAATAATGTAGCGACGTAATCTATTTCATTGCGATCAATGACTAAAATGGCCTTCATTGGTCAACAATTTTCATATAATTATTCATGTTTAATATATTACAGCTTGATTTAATTAAAAGCACTATTGTTTGTTATTATGTGTTATTCTAAAATTCAGATTTATTTAATTAATAGTAATGTGCAACTGTTAAAATTGAACTCCACAATCTAAACTAAACGTATTATCCAAAAAGATTTCGATCTGATTTCCTTCGTGTTCCTGAATTCATGATGCTGATTCTCAAGTTGAAATAAATTAGTTCTTCAATGAAATTCTGATTCCCAACTGCTTTGGATTATGAGGACGTCAACAGCTCAAGAGAAGCAATGAATATAGTGAACAACCCGGATCCAGTTCGATGATCTGAACTTCGTAAATGACCTAGCCCTTCTATCCCCAATCAGCAATAAATGCATGTTACATTGGCCAGTATAGCGGTATCAGCCTCTGCAGCAATAGGTCATCACATACACAAGGTGAAAAGAAGGACTAAGCGATACAACACAACATTCACCAATCATATCAAACTTGACGTAAAAGCTACGGGAGGATTTAGATACCTTAACATATCAGGGCAAGGTGGATCTGATGCAGATATAAAGACATGGATTAGCAAAGCCAGGGAAGCATTGCTACAAGTGAAAAACATCTACAAGTAACAGAACAATCAGCCAAACCCAAAGTCACAATCTTCAATACAAACGTCAAGATATTTCTACTGTATGGGGTGGAAAGTTGAGGAATTACAAAAGCCATTATTCAAAGGATACAGGTGTTTTTTAACAGCTGTCTACGCAGCATACTCCGTATCCATTGGCCAGATACCATCAGTAACAACCTTCTGTCACAGAAAATACACTGGATTCTAGCTGACGAAGAAATTAAAAACGTTCTGGACGTGGATAAGGTACATATTGGGGAAATTACTCAACTGCATCACGAAGGAAGCCTTATCTTGGGACCCTCAAGGCTAAACGAAAGGAAGTAGACTAATGAACACACTGCTGAAGAGGCAGACATAAAAATAATGGGCAGAAGATGGTTAAAACTAAGAAAAGAATGCTCAGTCCACAGTAGGCCGGAGAATGCTGCTCATCGGTCTATGCAATTCTTTGAAGATATGTACAATCTAATGCTAATCACCCACAGTTACCTTCCATTCTTAAAGTCTATGTACCACACAAAGTTAATTAAAGACATCGATGCACTCAGCTTTTTCAAGCGTTGACGCATATCAGCCCTGAAGCAATAATTTTTGTCTAGATGAAGAAAAAAGTTTCCAAAACATAACAGCATCGTTTTCTAAGGCGGTCAGAGCATCTTATTTCCTCTGCATTATCAAACAACTATATCATCTGCATATTTTAAGTTAACAAGAGAATCTCCTGGTAGAAGATGTATTCTTGGTAAGTCAGTCGATGAAATTCTTATTTCTAAAAGAGTTTCTATGACGAAATTGAATAAGAATGAGGAAAGCGGACAAACTTAACGAACAGCATAGGTCCTAACTTGTCGAGTAGTGTTCGAATGGTCAGACGAGCTTAACGATTCCTTTACGGGATTCGATCAGATACTAACTTATTAGAGTTGATGAAACGTTCAATATAATTAGTAGAGTGAACTATGCATTCAACTGTTTCACTATTTTTAGTTTAATCATATACGTTTACAAGTCTTGAAACAATATTTCAGATTTCTATGGAAAGAAACTTATCCTAAACATGTTAGCTATGTTACTGAAGGCAATCAAAAGAATGCGTTTAGTCGGCGTCTTCAACAAACAGAACTATATCATTTATTTATATAGACCCGGGATTATTCAAGAAAAAAGCTTATTCAAAATAAAGGCATAAAAGGATATCTTAAAAGATACATTAGGAAAAGAACAAATCTACATCCTCAAAATTGATCGATTTGAAGCTGCGCTTTTCAACTAATAGCTTTTTTTACATTCAGAGATTTTACATGACTGATTTGTTAATGTTAAAATGAATATAACGGTCTAAACTTATTAGTGCAGTACAGTACAGTACCGTACAAAAAAATTGGTTAGATATTTCATGTAAATTTGGAGTTACATTCAAAGTATCAATTAACATTTTGACAAGGTTAAATATTTTGAATGTATTGCTGCTGTAACATTATTTGATGGTGAATAATTCTGTGAGATCAACAATACTACACCTAACTCAGATCTCGTGTAGTAGAAAAATGGAAAAAAAATGGGAAAAAATCAATACCCGTCATGTGACAAAGAGTAATAAGAGTGTTTGAGCACATTTGCATCAAACTGGGCTATATCTCTTGCTATCCTATACCATACTATGTGTATACCATATTCTATATAGAGCTGAAGCTTTCCTATGAGATCAGAGGTTCGTTCTGCACATTGTGGATGGCTTGGAATTACTTTGGCAAGTATTGCCAACAGTCCATATACAAAATTGTTTAGCAGGGTGACCGATTTCATTGATACTGGTGGTTGTATTGCAACATTCCCGAAGGCCATTGTCATTGGGTTGCTGTATTGCAACCATTGCTAATAATAATGAGTTTGACAGTCATGTAAGCTGTATGGGTCAAATTGGCCCGTTCATGCGGTGCATATCGGTTGACGCAGTCATGAATCGGAAATAAGCACCATATATGTACTAGTATACATAAATGGTGTTCATGGTCCGCCAGGATGTCAGGCACCTGTGTGGTGGTTGCACCAAGGGATTAAGCCGAACTGATCACGTTGAAATGTGAACACGTGAGCAGTCTCTTTGGTTCTCTGGAAAACCGATCTAAAATTACCCTTGCCAATAGAGAGTTAATTTATATAACAATTCTGTAAGAACAATTATAGTATAATATCCTCTGTTTGTTTTATAATAATATCTGCGAAAACCAAATTTGTAAGTTTTCGTGTACATGATCTATGATTCGTATTGATGTAAACTATAAATATGACTTGGTCATTTTACTATCAATGATGTTTCTAAACTAGGTAGTAAAGTAAGTTCCATCTGGATAGTCACTTATAATGCATGCATAGGTCACATTTTTCAGATCAGTTACGTCTTCTCATTATTCTATCAAAATTTATAAAACGGACAAACTGTTTTAGAAATGAGAAAACTTACTTTCACATCAACCATACAATGACGCCAAAGTCGTAGCACTAAAACAATACTTGGTAGATTAATCCATTAACATTCAGATCGAAGATATCTGCGGACAACAAGTACACTGATGAATGTTCCAGTTCGACCAACTCCAGCGCTGGAAAAAGAAATCCAAACGATGACATGATATCACTGATTTGAGATAATGCGATAAAGTAAATAAGGTTTAGTTAGGGATTGTGAGACATTTTTGTTGTTTGAGAGTCATAGAAATTTAGGAGGTTAGCTTTGATTTTGAACTTTTAATCACCAACATGGTCTCCTGGAACCATTATTATTTACTGAACACAGAAGTCCATAACTTCATGAAGTAATCTCATCGTTTGGTTTGTTCATCTCTAGCTTCCTCTCAATATAGTCCTACACTAGCGTTCAGGAGGATGGTAGTTGGAGACACGTAATATATGTCACATCAACTAACTTAGTTGATCAGTACTTTGAAGTCATCTGTCATCAAATACCAGCAACATGTATCCCCGGTTAATGAGACAACAAACGGAAACACACTACCAATTGGTATTTGTACATATGGATCTGTACAATCATCCTAGTATTTAGTAAAAAGATATTCTGTAATACTAACAAATTTATGTTCCAGTCTCCTTTTTTCTCTTATTCAATTTAAACATGAAAGATTTTACTTAGTTGAGTTACCTACAATGTACAACAGTTGGTCCAATTGAAATTGTAGTAGATTGTTGTTGATTAACAAGAGATTGATTATTTTGTTCATATTCTTTGACAAGTTTATCCATATTCACAATTGTTGGTACACTAAAATTTTCCAATTTTGTAAAGTGTATTTGAGTTCCCATATGTGATTCATTTGAATGATTTGGCTGTTTAAAAAAAAGAATAATTGAGAAAAATGTAGGGGCTATTAGTTGAAATGATCATTCAAATACTAAACACAACATTAGTTTTCATAAACACGTGACTTTGTAATCAGATTAAAAAGAAAATTGAGATATTAACAGCTGATTGGTTGGATACATCTAAATAAGAATAATTCTTCAGTTCGTAATTGAATTGAAAGTAAGTGAACAGAATAGAGTGCACAATTCTTAGTACGTTGCATAAACCCGTAATATGGAACAAATAATAAGACTTGATGGGTCACTTATTTTTACGAAACTTTATAAGTTCAGACATCGGTTAACAAGTGTACTCATTACTAATAAATTTCTTAATCTAGCTGATCAGCTAAATTATTGAAATGAACTTCTACTTCTATAAGAAACAGACTACCACAATGCCCAGAATGGCAATGAAAGTTTCACGGTTTAGTCTTTTAGAGAAAAACATTAATAAGATAACTCATATATTCTACCAGAAAAAAGTTAGTAGAATGTTTCGACATTGAGATGGAGAGACTTTCAAAGCAATCTCTCATGCCGTTTGGCTTGATCCTTTAGGTATTTTGTATATTTGACTTAGAGAAACAAATTATTGCTATCCTATTCAGTAGGTTAGAGAATGCTGGTCTGCAGCCTATGCTCCAATAGGGGGAACAAGTGAAACACAGTAGAAAAACCTGAAGGAACATTTCTATTTGGACAAAATATTGCTCAGTCAAATATCTAAGAACCGAATGTTTGGCGCTATCGATTAATCTACTGTTTTCTGGTATGTAGTGTAAGCTATTTTTATTACACCAGTGAAGACTTTATTAAATAGGGTGAAAAAGTACAGATATATCATGTTTGCGATTACATAACAAGTTCAAGTTAAACAGTGCCTAAAAAATTATACTAGAAACATGAAATTAGAGAATACAATTTGATAACCAGTTTAGATCTCAACCTACATGATACAATCGATTCATTATAACCTTCTTCCTTGCATTGTCGGTTCGAAATTTCTCAGAAACTTTTGCAGCAGATGAGCACAGGGACATAGGACAAAACAAAAGACATTAACGTGAATTCGTTAACATGAAATATG
>CALYCR020000049.1:0-21101 GCA_944470395.2 Schistosoma turkestanicum | reverse complement strand
ATGCTTCTCCTTCGGAGATAACCAATTTATATTTACCAGAAAGCCCGTTCTCATTTGGACGCTTAGAACTACGTGTCTGATTGGTCTAAAGGTGAGGGAGACAAGGATACATGGAAATACAATTCCCCTTCCTCAAAATTTAAATCCCATTGACAATATATTACATAATAAAACGGCATTTAATTTCAAACGTAAGTCATGTTATTATGAAATAACGGAAGACGCTAAGAGAAATACTTACATATAAAGATAAATGTCAGCTAATCACTGATGAGTCAGTCAGTCAGTCAGTTGCAACGTAGAACTTGGTACGTAAGTACATCAGTTCATGTCGCCATACCACATCAGCACAGAGATATAATTGTCAATTCAAATCCAATAGTAGAACAGGTAGTAAGAGTATTAGAAGTAATCGGAGAGGTTAGGATTAGAAGATATTATTCAAGAAGTATGATTCGGTGAGATAAGTTTAGAAAGTAAAAACTAGAGGTGCTGACGAATCCAGAAGATTAGGATTTGAGAGAACACAAAGAATAAATGCACTGGCGCCATTGCGAACGATTTTGAGCCATGTCATTCAAGGTCTCTAACCATCGATTATTATCATCTCGCGGACCCCAACCAGGTAGTCGACAACTACCGACATGTCTCAGTCCACTTGTCAGTGACTTTATGGATTTCTGCCATGTTTTGCATTTCGAGGGGTAAAACCGCATCCCGTACATGCTTGCATTGTTGCTTAGGGTGGTAAGAAGACTCTGCATTTTGTCAGCGTCTTCACCAGGTAGGACTATGTCATCAGCATATTCTAAGTCAATAAGCGAGCCACCTGGTAAAAGGTCTACTCCTGAAAATTCAGACGAGGATAAGGTTATTTCTAGCAGCATGTCTATGATAAAATTAAACAAGAATGGAGAAAGTGGACATCCCTGACGGACGCCACTTGAAGTAGAGAATTCTGGTAACAGTTCGCCATAAGCTCTCACTCGACCAGTGGTGTACGAGTAGAGAGCTTGTATGAGGTTAATGTACTTATTTGGTACACCTTTCAATGACAGACACTGCCACAGAACCTCACGATCCACTGAGTCAAATGCCGCCTTAAGGTCTAGGAAAACAACTATTGTAGGACGCCTAAATGTGTGTCTGTGTTCCAGGACCTGTCGTAGTGTGAAAATGTGGTCTATACAACCACGTCCAGGTCGAAAACCAGATTGGTTTTCTCGAGTTTGCTCTTCACGAGCTTTCGTTAAGCGTCGAAGTATTACTGAGGTCAATATTTTAGATACTATATTAGTTAGACTTATTCCTCTGTGATTGTCACATGAAGACTTGTGTCCTTTCTTATAGATTGGGACAATCAGTGATTGAGACCAGTCGGATGGGATTACGTCCAGTTCCCAGATTCTACCTAAGATCTCAGTCAACCTAGCTGCTAAAACTGGACCACCATCCTTAAATATCTCAGGGGTCAGTCTATCAGGACCTGCAGCTCGTCCTCGTTTCAGATTTCCTAACGCTTTCTCAACTTCATTAAGACTAGGGGGACTTACGTCGATTTGCCATTCAGGATGACTGGAGATCGTGGGTAACCGAAGAGTGGCTCGAGGCCAGTTGAACTGATCCCTAAAGTGTTCTGCCCATCGATCCAGTCTCCTGGATTGAGAATAAATAATAGTCCCGTCATTTTCTGAGATAGTCTCACTTACACTAGGATTCCTAATACCAGTTTCCTTGATAAGTCGGAAAAGTTGTCTACTGTTGCCGATCGCCGCTGCCTTTTCCATCGCTTTTGCTTTCGCCACCCACCACTGTTCGCGATCGTTACGTAGGCTTTTTATAAGTCTGCGCCTAAGTTGACTTCGTTCTTCATCATGTTCAGAGCCAGGTGGGATGAGTTTTCGGGCATCCATCAGATCGGTGGATGCTACTGAGATCCATGGCTTCATTCTAGCCTTATGGTCAACCTTACTAGCAGATATCACTGCTGTTTCCACAGCCTTTTTGATATCATTCCATCCTGCTTCCGGATGGGAATCGCTTAAATGTTCGCCTAACTGTCTTTCTAGTTGTTCCTGAAATATATTTTTCGCCTTATTATCATTAAGTAAAACCCTAAGAGGCTTTCTTACGGTGTCTTTCCTACGCTCAGTAAGCTTCAAACAAATACGCGCTCGCACTAGGGCATGATCTGAATCCAAACATGTGCCCCAGAACGAGCGACAGTCCTCTATCGAACCCCTCCATCGGTGGCTGATGGCGATGTGATCCAATTGAGTCCAACGTTGAGACGACTTTGGAGGTCGCCAGGTCAACAGATGCTTTTCCTTATGCCTAAAGTTGGTGTTTGCTAAGAATAGGCGGTTGTCTGAGCATGCTTGCAACAGACGGTCACCATTGTCTGTTCTCTGAGCCGGGACACCATAACATCCACCTAGGTGTCTCTCCTGCTCACTTAGTCTACCTACTTGAGCATTAAAGTCACCAGCCATTATTACTATATCAGAGCGCCTAGCTTTTTGGAGGAGGTCCGAAAGCTTTCTGTAAAACTCATCTTTAACCTCGTCTGCACTGCATTCAGTGGGGGCATAGGCAGATACGATGAAGAGGCAACGGCGAGTGTCCCTATCTTTCCGAGTCCTTACTGTCCCGTTTAGTCGGACGGCGCACAAGCGACTATCTACAGGAATCCAGTCAAGGAGAGATTGTTCTGCCCTACGACTCAATGCTATGCCTACGCCAGCAAGACCGCGGGAAGCAGCATCAGGGCTACCGGATACACGAAGAGTAAATCGAGCTGCTTCTTTATTTTGACATGGTGTGGCCAAGTGTATGACGCGACTCGGATCCTGTATGCGCGTTTCCGAGACGCAGCATACATCGATGGCACGAGATTCTAAAGTCCTAGCTAAGGAAGCCTGTTGCCCTATTTGACACAATGTCCGTACATTAAATGCTCCAACATGTAGTCTAGAGCGAGGTTTAAGGAGACCAGGAACGACGTTTCGCGAACTCGTATCGTCTGCATTAGCTGTGCACTGTGATGAATGAATGTGAGAAGAGTTAGTCGTGGAGATAAGAGAGGTACTAGGGGGTGTAGGAAGGATTTGATTTTGACCAATTTGGTCTCGCGTGCTGTTATGGGTATGAGGGCGGTTGTCACTTCCCGGCTGCCCACACCGTGGAAGGTTGTTTCTTGAGGAACCTGAAAAGGAAGATAGATTAGTGTTGGTGCGTGACCGCAGAGCCCAAGGGACAACTGCTTGAGGCCGGTCACGCACGGCCTTTTTATGAAATGTTTTTTGAGGATTAGCTCCGTTCTTGAAGGCCCTTAGTGGGCACCCTTACCGCCGGAGACGGAAATCCGTGAGTTAGGGGAGGTGTGACATTTTTAGGGCCGACCTTTTCTAACCCTTCCTTCCTTGTGAGAAGGCAGCATCGCTGCAGATGCTGGTTGTCCGAGGGAAACACCTTACTGCTGTCACACCCCTCTGCAGTCAGCAGTACGACTTCGCCCTCAGACCTTGGGTAGCTGCTTTTAGTCTCATCGTTCTCCAATCGACCTGCCTGGCATGGTAGAACCTTCAGGAACATATGTTCCAGCCAATATAGCTCTGTTGGGTCATCACGATAGGCAAGCCCGACCACCACGTCAAGGTAGCAGCTACGGTCGGGAATCACTGATGAAAAAAAAAATGTTCACATATATTTTGAAAGATAACAAACTAAACATATACTAAATATGGAATTTATTTCATAATGCACGTTTGTTCTTTGAATTCTGAACTGAAATCGAACCTATAATTCTGAATAAAACTAGGTTTGTTATGATAATTAGAAGGCGTAATCAGTAACCAGTGAATCTGAATCAATTTGATTTCAACTATGTGGATGAAATATAATATTACAATGTGCAATACCTTGATTTTGTGGCGAATTCGCCTTTTATGATTTGAAGTTGAAAGATGTTTAGAGATCATTAAGTTGATAGATGAAATACGCTGATCGCTTCATAACATCCAATGATCCAAAGTAGCCGAATGAAAACTGCTCACAAGATCGAATTATTATTATTAATATAAGTACGTTCCGCTTCAACTGGACTGATATCAAAAAGTAAGGTAGTTGCTTAATGGAATAAGCTTTTCTTTTCTAATGCAATAACGCATTAATACAGCGAATATTGTTCCTAATCTTCTCCATTACTATTTATACTTGACTATCTCTACTACTATGGGATTTGAACAAACAACCGCATATCTGTGTGCTGATGTGGTATGGCAACTTGAACTGGTGTACGTACATACGTACGAAGTTCAACGTTGTAACTGACTAACTGACGGGTTATTTTCCTCAATAATAAACATGATTAAAAATCAGTTAACAAATAAACGATTTCAAGTTTTTTTTTCATTTTTCAATGGAACTATTTTCCAATTATCAGATGTAATTCGTACCCATCATACCATAATCATGATAAGTACAAATGTAGATTAATTTATAGGAGTCATATTTTTGATCCTAGCAATTGATATATCATTCAGTGAGCTTTTGAAAATCAAGTAGTATTTAGATTTCTCTCAATAATCATAATAATAATAATAATATCAAGAATTATTTTTGAATCTCTTCTCAAAAAAAAAAAAACTTTTCTAGTTGATTAGTGTGAATTTTGTCAATCCAGATGAAATTCGTTCAACTATCTTATCAAAAGTACATTTAAATTCTCCGAATCCTACAACTCACTTGTACATTCATTTATGTTCTGGACAAAAGCTGAAAGCAATCGATTCAAATGTGATTGGTCGTTTAGAATTTGAATTAGAACCAATCTGGAATATGAATGTTACACCAAGAAATCAAACAAATATCAATATGATGAAAAAAGGTAACAACAGTTATTTTTTTCTCATAGTTCATGTTATGAAATGATCTTAGTCACACTACAATTGAAAGCATTTAAGTTCTAAATAATTATTTCTTTCTTGTATAAAGTTCTTCAGTAGTAGTAGTAGTAGTAGTAGTGCTCTTTTGTCTGATCTTTGCTGGGGTTTGTCATGATTATCTCTTTATTACGACCCACCTATTCCTAATGCTTAGTATTCTCGGACACAAATTCACTCAAAACGTTCTCCCAAAATCAGAATATGGTTTAACAGGAAAGAGATTTTATTCCAATAACAAGGTTAGATGGAAGTCAGAGAAGTTCAAAATGTTAATATATTTATAGTTTCTTTCATGAGAAGATTCTAGAATGTTTCCCCAGTTTTGACTGGCGTTGATTGGATACGAAAGAGCCAATCAGCGTGCAACAACGCAATCATGTATGGAACATGCTTTAATCCAATCTATGTCCTCCTAACAGAGTTATATCTCATATTCATGTACATCCATATTTAATACAATGATTCAAATCCATACTATAGTCATTCAGTCAGTCAGATGCAACGTAGAACTTCGTACGTAAGTACATCAGTTCATGTTGCCATACCACATCAGCACAGAGATGTAATTGTCAATTCAAATCCAATAGTAGAACAGGTAGTAAGGGTATTAGAAGTAATCGGAGAGGTTAGGATTAGAAGATATTATTCAAGAAGTATGATTCGGTGAGATAAGTTTAGAAAGTCAAAACTAGAGGTGTTGAAGAATCCAGAAGATTAGGATTTGAGAGAACACAAAGAATAAATGCACTGGCGCCATTGCGAACGATTTTGAGCCATGTCATTCAAGGTCTCTAACCATCGATTATTATCATCTCGCGGACCCCAACCAGGTAGTCGACAATTACCGACATGTCTCAGTCCACTTGTCAATGACTTCATGGATTTCTGCCATGTTTTGGATACTATAGTCATTATTACCAACCTGTTTCTGCTTACATTGTCAACATTAATTCAATAGGCTGTATGAATTTTTTCAATAGATATTCCCTCCGTGACTTCGATAAATCTTGAACCAGACGTTGAAATACTTCAATCTACCTGACATTGTTAGCACAGACAACTATCTGTTCTTCTCCTTCATAACCACTACAGATAAACTGAATAACAAGTCTATCATTCAGAGATCGAATCGAATTGAACCTAATCAAATAAATTTTGTGTATTAACTTGTTCTCTTACAATAACTTTGGAAGCAGAACAATACATGAACATATTTCCTCTGTTTGATCATTTTAACTAGAAAGAAAATATGATCAGTGTCAGGCCAGACACCGAAGTAATTGTTAAACCTAAGTTCACATTAATGTGGACTGAATAAAAATTTTCTAAAATTTTAAAAGAACTGTTGATTACAGAGAAATTATAAAGCAAAATTAAGATTCTTTAATTCATCAAATGATTCTTTTATTTAATGACGACTAATGTTGCAATTATTATTTCTCGTTTATTTTGTTCCCTTTTGCTGTAATTTTTCCAACAGAAAAGATCGAACACCAGTATTTGTAATTTGTACAAGTTCCAAGTTGAGTGTTATACACTAACTAGTGTAATAATTCAAACATCCCAATATAAGTTGGTCACATGATCAGGTCACTTGATGACGTAGTCCACTAAGTTACTAGTTCGTTTACGTGTATTTGACGATTGATCTTCACTTCAACTGGTGGTAACCCAGTAGCACTGACCAGTATACCTTAAAATCCTATTGGTGCAATTGAATTTATTTATTCCCATTAGATTATCAAAAAAAGTGAGGACACTTAGCTAATCTACCCTGTATTATTAAAACACAGAGTTTACGCTACATTAATCATCTGATCACAATGCAACATACATAAGAAATAATTTAAACAAAGTTTATTCATCTATGACAAGAAATGTAACAGAATGTCAATATTTAAGTCCCCTCTTAATTCTGCAATGGTTAAACTTATTACTTACTTACTTACTTACTTACTGACACCTGTCACCCCCAATGGAGCATAGGCCACCGAACAGTATTCTCCAGCCTACTCTGTCCTGGGCTTCCCTCGCCAATTCTGTCAAATTTTCGTTTATTCTTCTCATCTCTGTGTTCTTTTCTCGGCGTAGTGTGTTTCTGGGCCTCCGTTAGGGAAGTTAGATCCCTAGAACTCGCTTGATAAATGTCTTGATTTTGGATTTTATAGATGGGCTGATCAGTTGACCTTGGGATTTCATTTCCCACCAGGAAAATCGATGGCTGTGATTGGTTGCTGTGCATTTTAGTGTGCTGTTTTTGTGACTGTCCCAAGAACGTTTCTGTGATGTATAAATAAACGAGAGTTGTGTTCTCGATTGCATTGTGCTTGCTGGGTGTTTGTAGAATATACTTTCTACGCTATATCAAGACTTTTGGTTAGCTATTGGATCAGGGTAGCCTACCTGGACGCTGGTTCATTGTCTCGTTCTCGTTTATCGACTAAGGTGAACCCATAATAGTTTCAAGCATACCTAGTGACGAACCTAACAACCTCCCTCTTTTCCTTTGATCTTAAGGGTTCCAAGTGATGGCTTGTCTTGTCACACTGTTGAGTACTTTCCTCAATGTGTGCGCTTCTCCCTGATTTCCTCTTCCGCTCGAGTCTGGTTGTTTCTATCCCACAATAGGTTGTTGCTGATGGTGTTTAGCTAACAAATCCGAAGTATTTTGCGTAGACAACTGTTAATAAATACTTATATCTTCTGGATGATGGCTTTGGTAGTTTTCCCAATCTCTGCCCCATAGAATAGAACTGTGTTAACATTTGTATTGAAAATTCTAACTTTGGTCAGAACATATATCGATAGTTAATAAAGTAAATAAAAGTATTATATTTAGACAGATATTGAATAATAGATAACACAATAATAATAATAATAATAATTCATCATTTCATATATCTAAAAGTTTCACCTTCCCCAATTTTTTCCCTTTTTCCCTACTTAATAGATTTCTGTGTTTGATTTACACCAAATATGCATGATATTTGTGTTTCACAGTCGATTACTACTCACAACTTATTATGTGAAACATAAAATAATGATGTAAAATGATTTTCTTTTTTGTTGTTGAGGAATTTCTGCATGTACCTTAGTAGGAAGAAGCTTGAAACAATGCATGCTTAGTTTAATTAAGTTCATAGAAATTCAAACATCATATTCATAAGTGATCGATTGTAAATCTTCGATTCTAAATATGTATGTGTATCATCACATGTGTTGAATTTTTATTTTCTTTTAATTCAGACTATGAATCAATTCAAAATAAGAAATTTCATTCTGTTCAAAATTCAATGATGGTATGTTACATGTTTGATTGAAAGTATCAATTTTCAATATATATATATATATTTTATTATTTTGTTAATATTGTCATTTCATGTACCAGAAATAATTTTTCTTGAGTTGATGATAGTGATCGAAACCAACTTGGTTCACTAAGTTAGAGTTATGTCGGTCTATGACTTTGGTTATTATTTATAATTTATTAAAAATCATGAAGGTAATCGCATATAACTGATTGGTAAATCGTAATGACAACGAATTAAGAAGCAGACGGACAATAGCCAATTAACAAAATATCTATTCTGGTATTTCAGTTATTTACGTTTCAAAATATTTCAACAATGTAAAATGATTAGTTCTCAACCCGGATTCTACTTACTTAGGACTAAAAACAATCTGTGGAACGATTGTAAACTTTCTCGGGGATTCTTCGTGCATCAATAACATGAACTGAACTTATTTAGGTAACTATTGGACAGTTGTTTCACTGAAGTATGTGACTCAGATTGACATGTTTCTTACAGAGATGATGCTGGAGAGTTAAATTTATAGATTTTCTTGCTTTTTTATTATTGCATAACGGGGTTGTGAAGATTGTTATGTTACACATTTTTGAAACCATCAGTCGATCAATGTTAGACCACCATTAGAAACCTGGAGGCACTGGACGGCCGTTTCGTCCTGGTATGGGACTCCTAAGCAGTGCGCATCCACGACTCCTGCATCCCGCAGGATTCGAACCTGGGACCTTCGGTATTGTGCGTGAACGATAGATTTTATTTGACTAATATCAAAGGCAGGATCGACGATGATTTCTTCAACAACAAAAAACCCTCTTGAAAAGTTTATGTGAACGTTAGATTTTGACTTCGTGATATGTACAAACTCTAGGAATAAATGATAAATGTATTTTTGACTCATAAGACAAAATAAGCTTGGAATATACATAATATTCGAAAAGAAATGATCGACTAGAAGATATGATTATTATTATTGCCAAATTTTCAAAAAGTACTCATGTAATTAGTTCAATCTGATCAACAGTGTGATTCAGACCAATGATATAATCACCCTTCTTTTTATAGCAATGTGATTGGTTAGAGCCTATGGTGAATGAATAGTTTTCAATGAGTCCATTTATGAGTTGGTAAGATAATCTTATATAGAGCTGCTGCGATTTGTGTGCAGATTACAACTCAATTTGGAAATTAAATATTTTTACTCATTTCAGTCTTCGTATTTGCATAAGTGAGTTTGATGTAAGCTATCAAAGTTACATTGGATAGCAGTGAAAAACATATTATCGCTATGACTAGTAACATGGCTCAGTTGGGCTTCGACATACGGTCTTGAATGTACGTAGCTTTTGGCGATCCCCTTTGTATTTTCTTGTTCTCTAAGGTTCTACAGTGAATTTTTGTGTGATTCGTGAAGAAAATGCTAACTAATGTAAACGTTTTTTCAAGATAAATTCTTACTTTATCATTTTTTTTAATGCATTGTACAAATATGTTTATTGTATGTTTATCTTTTTTTTCTTTCAAGTATCCTAAACTAGATATTATTACAAAGACAATTAACTCATCAAATACAATAATATTAAATACAATATTACATATATCTCAAGGTAAAGCATTAAAATTATCCAATAATAAAAATCATCATCATCATCATCATAATAAACAATTATTAACATCAAAATATATTACCAAATTGTCAAATGATTCCATATTGATTGAACATTCTTATTTAATTGTACGTTTACCTTGGTGTCATCAAATGCAATCATTATACGATTCATCAGCCCCTAATTTAGATCAATATCATTCTAATGTTTCATGGTTAAGTGGTTCATGTCCACAATATGCATTCACTTTGAGATCACAATGTTTGTTAAATCAAGTAAGTGTGTGTGTGTGTGTGGTATGTATCTCTTCTTCTTATTATTATTTTTTCTATTTTCTACCGGATGATTAAGTTTGAGTAGGAATTTTCGGGTGTTACATAGAGGAACTATGAGTAGTAGAGTTTAGTTATGCTGAGTGTCAAGCAGTTGTTCATCAGATGCACTGAAAGACAGTTGTCCAGTATTATGGTTTGATTGAAGTTAAACATGTAAACTGTTGGATACTGGCTCAGTGGTCTAAAGATTTAATGCTTATCAAGTGATCTGATAGTTCTAAGTTCGATATGTGGTGGAGTTGTGAATGTACACTGCTAAAAGGTCTTTCTGTAAGGAGAAAACAGCTGTCCAATGATTCCCGGTTTTCAATGACTGCCTAATTAATATCTATCCTTGATGTAAACGGTGAAATAAGGTGAATCGATAAAAATTTACTATTAACTAACCATACATAATCATTAACACAATCTGTGAATGACTATTTGATAGAATAGTAGACTGATGTAGAAGTTTGTATTTTATTTAATTGAGAAGATTGATTATTTCGTACACTTCATAAATGATTCGTTCAATGCTGCTAGATTCTTAACCTGTAAATGATTGAACAGGCATGCAATGGACCAAATTTCTAACTTGAATTAGTTCGTAATCATCTTTGAATGTCCATTGGTTTGTAACTGTCTCTCATTCGAAATGTTTAATCCCCCCCCCGTTATCATGGATTCCCATTCAAATATTAATAAGTAAGAAAACGTTACTGTAAAGATGCAAACCGTCTTAATTACTGTTTAACCTTATGCGACATTTTCTACAGGTCAACTAATTACATATTTTTACATTATTATTATGTAATAGATGGTAGCCATCTCTGCAGAATATCAATTGTACGGGACTGGATGAGAATTTATTTGAGTGTTAGTTCAGTTGAGCTTATTTCACCAGATAATTTTTTTAACTATTCATAAACTAATGAGACATTGATGAGCGCATAAGTTTAATTTTCTACCTATGAAAGTGTTACACTCGTCACTAGGTACGCTTAAAACTATTATGCGTTCACCTTAGGCGATAAATGAGAACGAGATAATGAACCAGCATCCCGGTAGGCTACTCTGATCCGTTGACCCAAATATACTAACAAGAAGTCTTGATATAGCGTAAGAAGTGTATTCTACAAACACTCAGCCAGCACACAATGAATTCAAGTACACAAATTGCGTTTATTTATACACCATAGAGACGTCCTTGGGACAGTCACAAAAATAGCACACTACAATAACACAGTAACCAATCACAGCCAAGGATTTCCCTGGTGGGAGATGTGATCTCAAGGTCGACTGATCAGTTCATGAATAAAATCTAAAATAAAGACATTTATCAAGCAACTTATGGGTATCTAACATCCCCAACAGAAAGACTGTCGTCAACATTTTAAGGTCAAAAATTATTACTGTAGTTAATTTTTTAACCTCAGGTTTATAACAACCGAGCTGAATGTATTGTGTTTAATTTTCATGTATGGATAATTCATGGCTATATGAGTATTGTACATGTTTGTGCATAAAATGTTACAATTTCCTTTAGTAGGTTAACTGTTTATTTGTACTCTCAGTTTAATGTCAAACTTAACCGTATACTAGATTTGTATTAAAAAACCATATCCAAGGGGTACGAAGTAATTAGTGCAGTTACAGATTGTGTAATAACCCTATTTATTTATTTAACCCCCACTTCATTCGACAGAGTAATTACTATCGCTGTGTAACCTGACCCCTATCATACAGGTCAAGAGTTTAATAATTTTAAGAGTTTAGTTATTAGTTTGCCCTGACCACGGCGCCCGGCCTTGGCGTCGAAAATATTGAAAAAATATTTCAAGTTCAAACTGACTGTGATTTATTGATCACACTTGTAACGAATTGAAAAACACGAAACCAAATTGTGTATGGCCCGAAAAAGTCATTCAGTCAACAACCACATAGAACTTCGCACATACATACGTACATCAGTTCAAGTTACCATATCACATTAGCACAGAGATATAGAATTGTCACTTCAAATCCCATAATAGTAGAATTAGTAGAATTGTTAGCCGTAATCGGAAATTTTAGGGTTCAACGATATTATATTCAAGAAGTAGAATCTAGTGAAATAAATAAAGGTGATGAGGAATTCAGAAGATTAGGATTTAAGACCCGAAGAAAAGGGTCTATGCTAGTTTTTTAGTTATTACTCCATACGTATTCGTATTCCATGGTTTACCATCTTGTCTGTCAGACGTGACCGCCTCGTTCATAAAGTAAGAAAAAGTTAGATTATAAACTAGTAAATAAAGTATGAACGTACGTTATTTTTTTATCTGTAATACAACATTTTGTTGATTGGTCTATGGATTTCATTAGGCTTCATTAGGTAGTTTGTTAGGGGATAGATTTACGATGTTTTCTATCAACATTTCATCCTTACCTGCTCATTTTCATTGATTTTTACTGTAGGAATCAATTATTCGTTTGACTAAATCATCTATCGTTTTAGAAGTATGGTCTAAATGGATGAGTGGTTTACCGGATCATTTAATTGGTCTAGTGAAAATTCCAACAGATCAATTGATAAAAATGTATGCTCATGTAGATTTGATTACATCACATATTTTGTGGCATTCAAATAATGTCATACAAAGTTTATTGAAAGCACATGTAAGTGTTCATCATTTTGGATGATTTAAGAGAAATAATTTTTATTTTGACATTTAATAATGAAACTTGACAAATCCTCTGAACTATTGAAAAAAATCGTACTTACTGACTAAACTGGCTATGAGGCAAATCTTCCAAGTAATACTACCAGTCTAAGAAAATAACATGTGAAGTTAATTACTTTGAGATTAAGGGATTTTATAAATAATCTTAAAATAGAATCCATTAAAGTCTTCAAATATATTTTTTTCGAAAGTTCGAATCGATCATCTCATTTCATCATACTAGTCTCTGGAAACATGAAGATGATGAATTCGATCGTATGTATGTTACAATGTCTATTATTAGTGTATGAATTGCTTTCGTATGTTCGGTCCACCAAATTAGCAACACTAAGATCAGAAGCAGGACTTTAGGTGTGAAGATGTTTAACCGGTTGGTGGGGTAGTAGTAAATCTTCATTGGCTGGAAGTACATGTGTTATATATATCAAACCACTATCTACCTGGACGGATGACATAGTCCTACTTGGTGAAGACCCTGACAAAATGCATAGTCTTCTGACCACCCTGAGCAACAATCCAAGCATGTTCGGGATGCGGTTTTCCCTCTCGAAATGCAAAATGTTGCTTCAAGATTGGGTTGCATCTGCACCTGAACTAGTGATAGGGAGTGAAGTAGTCGAACGTGTAGACCGCTTCACTTATCTTGGGAGTCTCATCAGTGCTGATGGCCTGGTGACTGACGAAATCTCAGCTCGAATACAGAATGATCTACTGGCATTTGCCAACTTGTGTATTTTATGGAGTATGCGAGACATCCGCTTGCTAACCAAGGGACGAGTGGACTGTTCAGCAGTTCGCTCCGTCCTACATGGCCGTTAAGAGTAGAGGACATTCGTAGGTTACTAGTCTTCGATCATAGGTGTATCCGAAGCATTGCTCGTGTATCCTGGGACAACCGTATAAGCAATGCTGTCGTTAGGAAACGAGTTCTAGGTAGGGATGGCAAATCAATAGATGAAGTTATGAAACTTCATCAGTTGAGGAGGTTGAGACATGTGTTACGAATGAATATCAACCGACTGCCTCGTCGAGCTTTGTTTTGTGGTGTAGGAGTAGGTTGGAAGAAAGCTAGGGGCGGCCAGACCAAAACATGACACAAATCCATGAAGTCACTGACAAGTGGACTGAGTCATGTTGGTAGATGTAGTCTACCTGGTTGGGGTCCGCGAGACGAAAGTCACCGATGATTAGCGACCTTGAACGACATGGCTAAGAATCGTTTGCAATGGCTCAGGTGCTTCCACTCTTTGTGAGCTTTTTAATTCTAACCTTCTGAATTCCTCATAATCTCTATCTTTCTCATTCTAAATTTATCTCACTGAATTATACTTTTCGAATCATATCTTCGAACTCTAATCTTCTGCATTGCTGCTAATAATTCTACTATTGCTATCACTGTTGGATTTGAACTGACAGTTACGTCTCTGTGCTGACGTGGTATGGCAACCTGAACTGATGTACTTACGTACGAAGTTCTGCGTTGTATCTGTCTGTCTGTCTACCTGGACGCGCAATATTGAGTACAATGGAAGTAGACTAGACAAAAACTAAGGACAGAGATATTAGAGCATTAAGTCACCAATTGTCAGATTGAACCATGTAATTAGGTGAAGGCCGCAGAATGTAGGTTTTTGCAATCATCTTAACCATTAAACTGATGCTTCTGTCTAATAAGATATGTAGTCTGTTCTAGTAAAATTATCTTATACTTTTTTCAACTCCACGAATTCTTTCTTCTAGCATCATGTTTTCTAAATTTCAATCTGTTTTACTATCACTGACTCGGTTACTCCTACTCTTATTGCTTTGTCTTATCATGATGGGTTTGTTCCACTACTCTCATGCGGTATGACACAACTTCAGCTGGTGTATGTGCTTGATAATGCTACGTTGATTATGATTTACTAACTGATCGGATCATTCGTTATTAACAGTGAATTATTTCTTCTGGTTAGCGATTTTTTGGCAAGTTAGTTTTTTGACGGGATGGGGTCGCCAATCCCATGCCCAACCCACCTCTATTATCCGGGCTTAGGACCGGCAGTAGCCACGAAGGATCTACAGGCGGAGTTAGTTATTAACAGTAGAAAAATATTATATGATCAGATAAATAATTCTCTCGATCTGCTCAATGTTATTATTTGACTAGCTGAAGTTTATTCAGTAATGTACTTGCTAAATAGGCTTGAAAGCATAATGAAATATCATTGCTATATAGAATTTTGATTAATCATACAATGTACACATTGTTGTAGAAATACTTCACTGTAAAATGATTATCCTCTCATACACTAACTTACCTCATCTCTGAATAACTACAAATATTTATGAATTGCATTGACGTGTATTGTTACTTGAAGATAATTAGAAATGAATATAATCGAACAAGCTTCTATATCAGCTGATTTTGATCTAAACATTATACCTCTGACCATCACACACAGTGTTTATTCTCTGCAGAATTGAATGCCTAACTGATGTCAGTTACAAATACGTTAAAAAAATATCAACTAATAAACTCAATGGTTTTGAGGTAAGATGTCAATTACTAAACTTTGACTTAATTGCTAAATGCTGAAAAACCCAGGGCCCAAACCTGGCTAGTCCCTAGTAAAACTGTTTATACTGCTGAAAAGTTTCTTATGAATCCAGAACACAATTTGTTTAGTACTTCTCTAAATTTTCACTAACTTTCAACTAGTTCTAGTTCCCAGTACATTTCCGTCAAGACAAACATACATCTGTATCGCCTAACTGATCGTCCGTATTTCCTTGTTTGTGAATTCTTCTGTTTGGTTTTTTGACATGTAAAAATGATTTCATTGAATGACGTTTATATAATTTGACTTCTTCATTTCAATACTCAAATTCAAATATCGTGAATTTAACTTAATTTTTGTGAGAAAGCACTATATAACTGTTACGCATACACGTAAACATGTCAATTTGATAGGCTTGAACTATTACAAGTTTACCTTAGTCGGAAAACGAGAGTGGGGATCGAGGATCCGGTGACATGACATACTACTCTAATCCGATTGTCCCAATTCCCCATTGAGTAAAAGAAGAAGACTTGATATGAAGTAGAACCTGTATTCTACAAACATCCAGAAAATACGAGTTCCGAGTCCAAAGGAGGATCATGATCCCGGACTAGGGATCCGGGTTCGGGTCCCGGTCATAAAACGACACAGATAATGCGTATTCATACAGTTAGGTTGAATAGGAACCAACATTGAAGTCTGTGACATTGACAGTTAGGATAACCAATCATAACTCATAATCTGCAATCTGTATTTATTTCTACTTTGCATGTGGTAGATGTAGGCTGTCTGGTTGGGGTCCGCCATACGAAAGTCACCAATGGTTAGAGACCTTGAATGACTTGGCTCAAAATCGTTTGCAATGGCGCAAGTGTATCCAATCTGTGTGTTCTCTCAAATCCTAATCTTCTGGATTCGTCAGCACATCTACCTTTGTCTTTCTAACCTTATCTCACTGAATTATACTTCTTGAATAATATCTTCAAACCCTAGTCTTCTTCATTACCTACCATTAATACCTCTACTGTCTCTATCACCATGGGATTTGATATAACATTTGCGCCTCTGTGCTAATGTGGTATGTCAACCTGAACTTATGTATATACGTACGAAGTTCTACGTTGCAACATACTGACTCTATTTGGTATGTAAACACATATTTGTTGTTTTGTTTTGTTTGTTTTTTCTTACAAGCATCCAATGATTCCAGTCGATGCATGGTTGCCCATTATTGATCCATTCTCTGGTTGTGAAAATGGTCAAATTCATGTACTACTAGCTGTCGGTACTCATGAACAAATTGACAATCTGATCACATTACATAATTTAAAATGTACCATTGATGTGAATAGTAACAATACCTTTATGATGAATACAGTAGATCGAAACAGAAAAAGTGGTATTGTTTTAGGCAAAGAGATTATGGCAACTAGTGTAAATGGTGTAGATTTGACAGGTATGTGAAAATTTCTCTATATATTATTTGAAAAGTGAAAATATGAACATGTTTTTTTCCAAAAAAAGTAAGAACTTTGAAAATAAAACAAAAGTTGTCAAACATTTTTTTAAGAATAAGCATTTTGTGTAACCCAAAGATAAAATCAAATGTCAAGACAGTTCGTCTACTATTCTCATATTCCGAATCTTCAATCAGTGATTGTTAGACCACCATTAGAGACCTGCAAGCACGAGACGGTCGTTTCGTCCTGGTATGGGACTACTCATCAGAGGCAGTGCGCATCCACAACTCCTGCACCTCGCAGGATTCGAACCCAGGACCTTCGGTATAGTGCGCGAACGCCTAACCATCGGACCACTAGGTTGGCATCCAACGGTGTTAATGTCTAACTCTGATCGACCTAGGGATTTTGCACGACCTCGCCCATTTTTCTTTGGTAGTTACTGCCTACACCAGAGTTCGAATCCTGCGAGGTGCAGGAGTCTTAGATGCGCACCGCTGAAGAGTCCCATACCAGGACTTGACGGCCGTCCAGTGCTTCCAGGTTTCTAATGGTGGTTTAACAATGATCGATTGATGGATATTTGGATATTCAACCAATGTCGTAAGAGAATCACTTGTAAGTCTAATTCAATTGGTCATTTCGTATCAGTTAATCCCTACTGGTCAATATTATGGTCGTCCTAGCTATCAATGTCACGTACGTCAATGTTGTTTCCCATTGGTCGTCCTGACTATCAATGTCACAGACTTCAATGTTGGTTCCCATTCGACCCAACTTCATAAATACGCATTATCTGTATCGTTTTATAACCCAAACCCGGACCGGGATTCTAGTCCGAGATCCTGATTCTCTTCTGGAATCGGACCTCGTACTTTCTAGATGCTTAGAGAATACATGTTCTACTATATATCAAGTCTTCTTCTTTCACTCAATGGGGGTCGGGACATTCGGATTAGAATAGCATGTCGTGTCACCGGATCCTCGATCCTCGCTCTAGTTTTCCGACTAAGGTAAACTCATAATAATTCAAGCATATTAAAATGACGTGTTTACGCGCACGCGCAACAATTATTTATAAAGATATGAAGAATACCAAAATAGTGCAGTTAAATCCATTTTCATAATTCCCGTCGAAAAACAGTTGAGTCACATGGAAAATCCTGTATCACAATAAACGATTTGTCAATAGAGAGGCGGCGTTATTAATGACAACATAAGCAATGCATATTGCGAACTTCAGTTTCTGGAATATATAAAGCGTATATGTGAAATCCTTGATTTATTGTATATTCAAATGACGAGCGCAGAATGCGACAAGCTTAAAAATTATTGATGCTTACATATATTATCAAAATATTAGTGAGTAGTGTAGTAAAGTTCACAAAATGCAACCGATTAAGAAAGAAATGATCAAACAGAATTGACAGATCTCTTAAAAATAATAAAAAGATAAATTTTCAATCATCAAGCTACACATTCAAACATTTACTATTATGAATTTCAGTTGGATCATTTTTGTATTAACAACCATTTCTCACAGACAAGCAATAAAGCGCTTTTTGAGAAATTTCATACAAATAGTTCCTTTTTTATTATCTTGACGAGGGCATGAGCAAAGTATAGAGCAGAATAACATGAATACATTTTATTTTGTACGTTTCTCATCAGCTGTTTAAAACTCATAACACCGTAGGATACGGGCCCAGTGGTTCAGAGGTTAGGCGTTCGCGCGCGAAGTTGAAAGTCCCTGGTTCGAGTCCTGCTTGTAGCAGTAGTCGTCGATGCTCACTGCGGATGAGTCCCATATCAGGACTTAAGGGCCATTTTTCATAGCTTCCAGGTTTCTAAAGGTGATCTAACAATGATTTATTGATGATTTCGATGTGTAAAAACACTCTAAATGAAAGAGTACTACTTAACTCAGAAGTATTGCAAAGTTCATATACTCATAACTCTTTCACCATGGAACGTGCCCCTTGTTGCTGGGATGTAAACATTACAATAATTCTGATTTTTACAATAATATAGGTTGTAAGTAATTGATAAGATCCATACAAACTAAAATCTATTCATATGATTCTGCTCAATTCTTTGTTCTTGCCCTCTTGTAAAACATGGAGTGACTGAATATCAAGTAGAGTCACCTTTTTAAAGACATTTTTCGATTGCTTTCACTTCATATCACTTCATAACTATCATTAATTCTTCTGTTTATTTCCATTTTCTTTCTACAAAAAAATTCAATACAACACACATACATCTACTTACTACTAGTTGAGCATAAAATTGGTATAACTATTGAACAATTAATTGATTTCGATCCACACATTCCACTTCAATATGATTCCAATTATAATGGAGCTGTACCATGGGGTGATTTAGATTGTTTTGTTCAATATTTTTTTCCTACAGGTTAGTTTAATTGATCATTTGATGAATTGCAATTATTTTGATTTCGCTTAATCTTTACAAAAATTGGAATAAAACAGTATATATTTTTTTTTCTTTGAGATGGAATCAAAATTTCTGGATTATTATACATTTTTTTTCGCAACCGTGTATGAGAATCTGTTATTATGTTACTTACTTACTTACGCCTGTTACCCCCAATGGAGCATAAGCCGCCGATCTGTATTCTCCAACCTACTCTGTCCTGGGCCTCCCTTTCCAATTCTGTCCATGTCTGCCATGTGATTTCTGTCTCCATTTCTTGGCGTATTGTGTTCCTTGGCCTTCCTCTTTTCCTTTTACCTGGAGGATTCCGAGTGAGGGCTGTTATTATGTTAGGTTCGAATAAATCAAGGTAAACATAGTAATTCATAATCTGACTATTTCGTCAAAAACCAAATATCTGTAATCATAATAACATAAGTTGTTATAATACAGGCTGAGAAAGTATGAAGAATCAGTTTGCAGTATGAAATAATCTATTATTCATATAATGCATAAAACTATATCATTCTGTACTTGCTAGCCACTCACCGTTCACTTTGATCGAAGAATGTTGCATTGTTGTTAAGTTTTTGCTTATAACTAATTTTTAAATGTGCACATCTATAAGCCCTCATGGAGTGGAGTTCAAGATTCTTTCAGATTTTGTTTTGAACACAATGTTAATATTGATCCGGTTAGATGGCATTTAGAAAGCTAGGGGCGGCCAAACCAAAACATGGCAGAAATCCATGAAGTCATTGACGAGTGGACTTAGCCATGTCGGTAATTGTCGATTACCTGGTTGGGGTCCGCGAGATGATAATAATCGATGGTTAGATACCCTGAATGACATGACTCAAAGCCGTTCGCAATTGTGCCGGTGCATTTATTCTTTGCGTTCTATCAAATCCTAATCTTCTGGATTCTTCAACACCTCTAGTTTTGACTTTCTAAATTTTTCTCACTGAATTATATTTCTTGAGCAATATCTTCTAATCCTAACCTCTCCGATTACTTCTAATACATTAACTACCTCTTCTACTATTGGATTTGAATAGACAATTATATCTTTGTGCTGGTATGGTATGGCAACATGAACTGATGTACTTACGTACGAAGTTCTACGTTGCATCTGACTGACTGAGATGGCATCTAATAAGACTTGAAGATAACAATGGTAGTTTGTGGAATGGTATGCTAATTCAATGCTCCAAATTAAAATGTCTTGTATTATCTCAAATTTAAAAAAAACTACATGAAACTGAATTGCATATTGTATCAAAATTCACTTTTTTTTCTAGATACAAAAGCGAAATGTTTAGCTAGTCATCGTACAACTGCTCATATGCTTATGAAACCATCCTTGTCAATCAATAATCATAAAATTCATGAGAAACCAACAAAACATGTATCTTGTACATTTATATCCACAAATTCATTAAGTCGAAATGAAAATACTTCACCACCACGAATCTCATCATCATCATCATCATTATCATCGTCACATTATTGGAATCAAACACATAAATTGTATACAACCATGCAACTTACTGCAGAATCCACAAATAATATGAATTTATTGAGAAAAAAAATTGAAACACAATTTATTCAATGGATTTTAGATATGTTGACTCGTGCAGATTTTGAAAGTAGTAAGTTATCATTAACCAAAATTATTGTCTTGTTTTATTTTTTTTGTGAATTATGACAATGATATTTCTAGGAGAGAGAAAAGTCAAACCAGTACATGTGTAGTGTCAGCGAACG
>CALYCR020000048.1:0-21257 GCA_944470395.2 Schistosoma turkestanicum | reverse complement strand
AACCCCATACCTAAGCCTCCTCCATTATCCATGCTTGGAACCGACAGTAACCACAGAAGGGCTTTCTTATGTTTCCGTATAACGGATCTACATTAATCTACTTGTTAATTATCGAGGAATTCTCAAATCATTCTTAAAATTTCTTCAATTCAAACTTGAATTCAAATCTACGGTACAGGAATATGTATATCGATGTAAACTACACATCCATACTGAAGAGATGAAGTAATCACAAGTCTACAGATGTTACCTAACCAAGAAAAGAGTCAACATGGATACAATTTTTATTATTGGGTTGCGGAGAATGTAGAGTCACTTTTTGAAATCATGAAACCATCAGTGTTAGATAACCAACTTGTGTTAGAAACCTGGAAGCACTGTACAGCTGTTTCGTCCCAGTATGGGACTATACAGTACTGTGTATCCTCGGCCATTGAACTCAGGACGTTCGGTCTCGCGCGCAAACGCTCAACCTCTCGATCAATGAGCTACCATTTGACGGTGTCAGTGTTTAACTCCAAGAAATTCATGATATTGAGCTATTTCACCTATTGCCTTTCGTTGGTAACTGGTCACAGCTTCTTATTAGAACTCCAAGAATTCCCTTTTGAAGCTAATCACTAGTAAGTACATTATAATTTTCATTATAGCGGTTTGTGGAAATTGTTGAGTGCTACCAGGTTTTCTAATACTGATGATCTAACATTGATCGATTCATGATTTCAACTGAAGTCAATTAGTAAGTAAGTTTTAACATTTTTAATAAAATTTAAGACGAATGTTTCGTTTTCATTAAAACTCATCAGTTTAATTAAATTATCATATTCCCGTGTGTGTGTGTAGCATTCAATACTTTTTCTAGTTCAATATATTACTATCCGGTTTAAACATTTCAATGTAACCATAGTTACAATTGTTAGTTACTACTGTAAAATAAAAAAATTCTTTTATCATAAGAAATTTTTTTTAGCTAATAAAAATAAAGATGATGATGAGCAGAAACAGAAAAAGGTCAAGAACCGAAACCGGACTCATTAAATGTAACATTAAACAAGTAAACACATAAAATACAAATTGAACACAAAAAGACAATATGAAAATGGAAACACTCACTCAACAGACATACTCGCGTGCGCACACGCACACACACACACAGACACATATTGGGTGATTCACCTATTGTTAATGTAGTCAGTTATTATTTTTTTTCCAATTTACTTATATTTTTTTAATTTAGCGGTTTTTGTTCGTTTATTTCATTTTTATTTTATTTTTTCTAATTGGAGCCAAAGAAACTTTCCATGTTTTATTGGTTTTTTCTTTAAGTTCAGTGGTTAACGTTTTTTGCTTCTCAAGAAAAAAAAACGTATGTCAATTTGATAAAAAGATAACATGACATTGATAATAATAATCATAATAATAATAATAAACATGATAATATATGTCTGTCTATCTCTCTCTCTCGCGCGCGTTCGCTCGCTGGCCTTCCATTCTATGAATGACCACTACTCACCACCACCACCACTAACCACTGAACATTATCGTCTTACAATAGAGTGAATAACTCAATTGTTGAAAGACACATCAAGTGAAGCAAGCCTAAAGTTGTCCAGACAATTGACTTCATGTTATAAAAAAAAATCATCACCCAAGCAGGAAGTAATGCGTGTGTGTGTCTGTATGAATGTGTTGTGTGTGTGTGCATACAACGATCTGTCTAATCGGATGTGGTATTATTGATCAATAAAATGAATGATCAATGAAACACGTTTAAACTGGATTTATTCTGTTTTTAAATTAATTAATGAATTTTTTTTTTACATGAATATTGGATACACACACATATACGTAGACATAGACACATAGACAGACATACAAATCATCACTATTATTTTGATCAGTAAATGTTTGTCAAACTATGTGATATCAATTTGAAATATACATGAACTTTCTCATTTCAATCGAAAAACTATCTTCTAAATCGAATATTAAACGGAAGAAAAGGAATGAAAATGAATAAACTGACAGTTAATATGATTAATAATAATAATAATAATAATAATAATATTAATAAAACAAATATTTATGAAGTCCATTGTTCAATGTACAATTAGATTGAAAAAAAATGAATTATTGAATACTGAAGACGAAATAAAACATGAATAATAAAGAATTTTCGAAACCATGAGTCGATCAGTGTTAGACCACCATTAGAAACCTGAAAGCACTGAAAGACGACCGTTTCGTCCTGGTATGGTACTCATCAGTGGTAGTGCGCATCCATGACTCCTGCACGAAGCAGGATTCGAAATCAGGACCTTCGGTATTGCGCGCGAACACCTAACCATCGGACCACTGAGCCGGTATCTAACGGTGTTTACGTCTAGCTTGATCAATTCACGGAGTTGTGCAACCTCATACACAGTCCTCGGTAGTTACTGTTTACACCCGAACAGGTTGAACTTCACTGGTCACGTCTTCCCACTAGAATTCGGAGAAGATTCCTCACGAAGCTAGTCACTAGTGAGCACAGGTAATTTGGATTAGGGGGTTGTGAAGATTTTTAATTTACACATTTTTGAAACCATGAATCGATCAATGTTAGACCACCATTAGAAACCTGGAGTCGTGGATGCGCACTACCACTGATGAGTCCCATACCAGGACGAAACGGTCGTGTTTCAGTGCTTCCAGGTTTCTAATGGTGGTCTAACATTGGTCGATTCATGGTTTCAAAAATGTGTAACTTAACAATCTTCACGACAACCCGTAATAAAGAATCAGCAATTTGAATTCTAGTTTGTTATTGAAATCATGAATAGATCAGTGTTCGACCACCATTAGAAACCTGGAAACACTGAAAGATGGCTGCTTCGTCCGGGTATGGGACTCATCAATGGCAATGCACATCCATGACTCCTGCACCTCGCAGGATTCGAACTTGTGACCTTCGGCATTGTGCGTGTACGCCTAACCACTGGACCACTGAGCCGACATCCGACGATGTTAATGTCTAATTCTGATTGATCTAGAGATTTTGCACGACCTCATCCGTTTGCCTTTGGTAGTTACTGCCTACACTCGATAAGGTTGAATTCTACATTGTTATGAAAATCATCAATTGATGAGTGTTAGACCATTATTTATTAGAAACTTGCAAGAACTGAATAGTTGTTTCGTCCTTATAAGAGACTTGGCAGTGCGCATCCATGATCCCTACTCACCAGAGTCGAATTGAGGATCATCGATCGGTCCTAGGTATGAACGCTTAACCTGTTGATCACTGAGTGGACATCTAACTCTCTAAAAATATGCTCACTAGTGACGAAATTCCTGGAGTTCTAGGTAAGAAGCCTTGACCAATGGAGTTCCATCGAGTCGGGTGGGAGGTATTTAGTCATGGAAGACAATCGGTGAGGTCACGCAATATCATGATTCGGTTGAAGTTAGACATTGACACCGCTAGATGACAGCTCAGTAGTCAAGAGGTTAAACATTCTCTCACGAAGTTCCTCCGTTTAAATCTGGTGTACGTGTTCCGTGGATGCACACGAACGAAACGGATGTACAGTGTTTCCAGATTTATAATGGTGATTCAACCATGATTGATTGGTTATTTCAGTGAAAATATTATTTATTACTATTATTAATGAATCTTTCATCACCCTTAGATATCGAAGAATGGATCTTAGACCAGCATTCTCCAACTTATTCTGTTCTAGGACGTCCTTTATAGTTCTAACCAATTACTGTTTATTCTTTTGGTATCTGCTTCCAATTCTCGGCATAATGTGTCATTTGGTCTTACTCTATTTTACTTTCGCCCCAACCATTCCAAGTGAATGCTGCTTGTCTTTTGACACAATTGGGTGTATTCATCAATGTGTGTCCTTTCCACCTCGTACTCTTATTCTCAATTTCTCCCACAGATGGAATCTAGTTTGTTCTTTATCACATTAGGTTGGTGCTGATGTTAAATGTACAAGAGATCCTCAGTATCTTGTGTAGACAACTGTTATTGAACACTTGTATCTTTTGAATGATGCCTATCATGGTTCTTCAACTTTCCATTCCCTACAACAGAACTGTTTTGATGTTTGTATTGAAAATTCTGACTTTTATATTAGTTTATAGTGATTTTGAGTTTTAAATGTTCTATGTCTATCTATGTCTATACACCTGAAACCGAGACACCTTGTTTACTAATCAGACAGACAGATACAACACAGAACGTCGTATGTACGTACATCAGTTCAGTTTTTCATACCACATCACCACAGAGACGCAACTGTCAATTCAAATTCAACAGTAAAGAAATTATTCAAGAAGTATAATTCAGTGATATGTCTTTAGAAAGAGAAAGATAGAGATTATGAGGAATTCAGAAGATTAGAATTAAAAAGCACACAAAGAGTGGATGCGCCTGCGCCAGTACAAACGATTTTGAGCCATATCATTCAAGGTCTCTAATTATTGGTGACTTTTGTCTCGCGGACCACAACCAGGTAGTCGACATCTACGAACATGACTCACTCATTGTACTTGTCAGTGACTTCATGGATTTGGATTGGCTGCCCCCAGCTTTCTTCCAACCTACTCTTACACCAAAAGACATAGCTCGTCGAGGCAGTCGGTGGTCGGGCATTCGTAACACATGTCCCAACCACCTCAACTGATGAAGTTTCACTACTTCATCAACTGATTCACCATCCTTACCTAGAAATCGTATCCTAACGACAGCATTGCTTACTCGGTCGTCCCAGGATACACGAGCAATGCTTCAAAGACACCTTTGATCGAAGACAAGCAATCTACGAATGTTCTCTACTCTTATCGGCCATGTTTCGTATCCATATAGTACAACGGAGCGAACTGCTACGCAGTACAATCAGTTCAATAGAAATTAATTTGATTTAGTAAATAGAAAGTAACATACATTTTTTTTGAAGCTTACTAAAAGATTTTCTTAAAATAGAATTATATTTATTCTTGGAAATTTGAATGATACCAAAAAAAAATAGTCAACAATGCAAATAAAACTTTGTAAAATCAAATTACAGCAAGACTAGTGAATATTCATTATTTACACTAATTGATAATGATCCAATCTGTCGATATCGATTAAGTTTTATTCTATGATCCCGTGAGTTGATATGTATGCACACGCGTACGCACACATGACACAATCCCTATTGTTGTATATTAATGAACGAGATTTGTGATCAATGCAGTTCAGTCTGTATAGAGTGGAAGACAGTTATCCACTGAAGGCAATTGATGAAAGTTGCATAAGATCTATAGATTGATTAAAGTTAAACATTGATATCAATTGTACACTAGGGGTTGGGTTTGATTCACGCATGCTTCTCGGCTAGGGGGGGGCTATAGTTATTCACTGCTAATAATGAGTTCCATACTATGAAGAAATGGTCATCTAACGCTTCCAGGTCTCTAATGTTGGTCTAAATAAGATTGCAACTATGAAAATTGAATGCGAATAACATCTACGTACCAATAGAAATTTCCATGACATTTCAAGCAGTGAATAAAATTGGTTGATGTCTTGACAACCAAATTATTAGTCTGATTTATTGTCAATGAAAAAGGCTCTAAAATAGTCAAATAATCATACAATATAATATTTTACTAAGTACATTTTCGTTGACCAGACAGCATCAGTAACAACCTACTGTGGGAGAGAACAAACCAGATTCCAATGGAGGAGGAAATCAGGAAGAAGCGGTGGAAGTGGATAGGACATACACTACGAAAAGCACCTAACTGCGTCACGAGATAAGCCTTCACTTGGAACCTTCAAGGTCAAAGTAAAAGAGGAAGGCCAAGAAACATTTTACGCTGAGAAATGGAGACAGAAATGAGAAGAATGAACAAAAATTAGATAGAGCTCGGAAGGAAAACCCAGGACAGACCAGGTTGGATAACTCTGGTCAGTGGCCTATGCTCCATTGTAGGTAACAGGCGTAAGTAAGTAAGCGAGCACATTTTAGTTGAACGAATTTCTTTGTGATTTTTACAAAAAAAATTTGAATAACGTTCAGACAACCACAGAGTAGGTTTTTTTATTATAGTTATAGAGATTGTTGAGTTTCATTGAAATTGTGAATTGGTCAGCGTTAGACCACTACCGTTAGAGACCTGGAAGCACTGAACGGCTGTTTCGTACTACTATGAGACTTATTAGTGACAGTGTGCATCCACGATACCCGCACAAGCAGAGTCAACTGGAAACCTTTGGTTTCGCACGCGAACACTTAATTTATACACCAGAAATTTGGTATCTAACAGTGTTAATGTCTAACTTCAATCAGTCCAAGGTATTGTGGGGTATCATCCATTGTTTTCAATAGGTAACTGCCTGCACCCAGCAAACTTGAATGCCACTGGTCAAGGCTTCTTACTACAGCGCCGAGAATTTCTTTACAAAGCTAACAATGATTAATTTACTGCAATCTGGTTTGTCCTCTCCCACAGTACGTTGTGTCCTGATAGTGTCTGGCCAACGAATACGAAGTATTTTGCGTTTACAACTGTTCATAAATACTTGTATCTTCTGGATGATGGCTTTGGTGAGTTCTCCAAGTTTCCGCTCCATAGAGTAGAACTGTCTTGACATTTGTATTGAAAATCCTGATTTTGGTTTTGGCTGCAAGTTGTTCGGAGTTCTAGATGTTCTTCAGCTGTAGAGATGCAACCCTTGCTTTCCAAATCTGCGCCTTCACATCTACATCCAACCCACCTTGTTCATCAATGATACTGCTCAGACATGTAAAAGTTTTAACGTCTTCCAAGTCATCTCCATCAAGTGTGATTTGATTGGCGCATGTTGTGTTGTTGTGTTGTTCCCTAACTTTTCTTATTCTCATTTTCAACAAACTTGTCACCTTATATGATTAATAATTTTAAATAAAAAAACATTCTAATTCAATAGATTCATATTTAAATATGATTGATTATCAGTTTTTTTCTAGAAAAAAAAACCAAATGAACTCTACTCATCAAAAATTAATGTCGCTAATTTTAAATTTTAAGCTATTCGACAGTGATTTATAGCCATAAGGGGGGGGGGGCAAATTTGTGGATCACACTATGGAGAACCAAATCGATCATAGCTGGATCAATAAAATGTTCAGAAGTGGAGCATTGGAAGATGTGAGAACAAAGAGAGAGAGAGAGAGAGAGAGAAATTGACATAGCCGTAGATAATCTTTTGGTAGTGGCCAAGATGAGAAATCAAGCTGTCTGATAATTCTAGAAGTTCAGAAAGATGTGAGCACTCTTACATGTCTGGTCAACATCATTGATAAACGAGGTGAATCTGATATAGATATGAAGATACAGGTTAGTAAAATAAGGACAGCATTTCTATATTTGGAGAACATCTGGAACTCAACACAACTGCTAACCAACACCACAGTCACAATTTTCATTAGAAACGTCAATACAGTTCTGGTGTATAGGACAGAAATTTGGAGAACTAAAAAAACCATCATCAAAAAAATACATGCGTTTATACACAGTTGTCAATGCAAGATGCTGAGAAAGCGTTAGCCAGGGAACATAAGCAACAACCTGCTGTGAAAGAGAATAGACTAGATTACAGGTAAAGAGGAAATTTGCACATTGAAATCACCGATCTATCGTTGTTAGACCACTATTCGAACTTTGGAAGCATTGGTCGTGCAGCAGTTGTGGATGCCCACTGCTGATGGGTCTCATACCAGGACGAAACGACCGTCCACTGCTTACAGGCTTCGAATGGTCGTCTAATAATGATTGATTGACTGATGATTTCAAATGTGCAAAAAACACCAGTTTCCATAATCCTAACTGAAAAAAGAGGAAATCGGGGAAAAGAGCTGGAGGTGGATAAGAAAAATATTGCGGAAATCGCCAAACTGTATCACGAGGTAAGCTCTAACTTAGAATCGTCAAGGAGAGAGTAGTAGAGGTAGACCAAAGAACATATTGAGCTGAGAATTGGAGAGAGATATGAAAAGAATGATTAGCAGTTGGGGACTGGCTATGACAGACCACAGTTGGTTGTGGAATACTAGTGGGCGGCCTATGTTCCATTCTAGGTAACAGGAATAAGTAAGTACGTAACATAGATTTCAGTCCCATTTATTTTATGCTTGTGACCGTAACTTCACAACTTATCATTAGAAATGAAGAATAACAATCAAGTGGAAAGGCATATAGCCCATAAACACGAAATTACCACTCTTAAAAATAATTAGAAATGACATTATATGCTGATATATTATTTTTATATTGGTTACTTAATTAGTCTTCCCAATCAAAAACAGAATTCTATACCAGTAAAGACTAGCCGACTCTTGAAAATATCAGTATACATAGAAACACAGTTTGTCATAATGCATTATTCTATTTCAAAAATTATCCCTTATCCCACTAACCATACAAATATTTACAGAACGGGGGGTTGTTAATCTCTTTCTCCTTCTTAATCAAACATTGGTTAATTTGTTACGGCCGAATTGAATTTCTGATTGGTTAACAATAAATAATGCAGATTCATCAAATTTTTCTGATTGGTTCATTTTGAACGCCGACTAATCAACGAATCAAATGTAAGTTTATTAATATTTCGTATTTGTTATTACTGTTGGGCTTGTATAAACTTATATCACTATATGAGTGGATAAGTTTTTGTACATTCACTCAGAAAAAAAGAAACTACTATGGAATATTTAACAAAATTAGATGTAAATAAAAATTTTCCCGTCAATAATACAATTACAAATAGTAATAATAATAATAATAATATCAATAATAATCATAATATCACTGGATGCCTTCCATCGACAACATTGAATTTCAATGTTTCCTCATATTATTCTCCACATTTGATACATTTCCCACCGGAACATTTAAATTCCGACTTTGAACATCAACAGCCAATGAATGATAAAATTAAAACAAAACCAAATGATCAATTGTCAATGAATTCAATGATTTCAACTGATCTTGGAGTTAATAATCATAATCATAATAATAATAATTCAGTTGATACCACGAACGAGATCAACGCTAAACGTGATCACAATTTAAAGATTGTCAATCCTAGCATTATTAATAATAATAATAATAATAATAATAATACAGTTGAGAAGAAAACCAAAATTTCTACTAAAAATAGTAAGTAACAGAGTTATTTTTTTGGTATGTATTAATATATATTACTGACTTACACCTGTTACCCTTAGTAGAAGCATAGTCTGACGACCAACATTCTTCAGCCTACTCTGTCATGGGCCATTCTTTCTACTTCTGTCCAATTGTTGTTCAATCTTCTCATGTCTGGCTCCATTTCTCGGAGTGATTTGTTTTTTGGTCTTCCACTTATCATTTGACCTTGAAGATTCCAAGTGAAGGACTGTTTTGTGATGCGTTTGGATGCTTATCAAGATATATATATATATATATATATATATATATATATATATATGATATGTATATATGATTGAGAAACCTATAACTTAAACTGGATTATTAATAGCCTCAGTGACCTTGTAGTGAGAACAGTTAATCCGAGGATCAACCGATTGTTGTCTTTCTGTAAGAAGTTTACCGTGTAATGGCTGTGTGCGTTCAAAAGTTTTTTTCGTTAGAGACGTTAATCTATAGAGAAAGCTGAAGTGTGACATTATTAGTGCAGACTTCATTTAAATCATTTCTTTCCGTTGTTGCTTGCACGTGGGAAACGCCTGAATGGCATTCCATCTCACTATAGCCAATAGTCTAAGCCTTATTCGTGGACTGTGAGTTGAGTTGTCATTCCAAATCGATCTGCTTGGGATGGTAGGACAAGAGTCCAATAGACAAGCTCAACTCTACAACATCAAAGTAACATTTGTATCCGGATAAATAAATAAATAATAATACTGAATACTACTACTATTATTATTTTATAGTAATATGTTAGAATTTGATGAAAACTATTGAAAAATATTTTAATCTAACTAAATTTATGCACATCAATTTTTGTTGTTGGTTGGAACTGAATTTAATCCATTTTCATGTTCAGTGTTGACTGAACTAATGGGAAAATTTTTTTATTAGTTTAAAGTTTCATCACATTCAGACAAGTCATATGTGTTCACCTTTTTTCTAATCAGCAAGTCTAAATACTATTGAAGTTGAAGAAACATTATGGTTTATTGAAACAAAACTATATCACTGTTAATTGATCTGATGTGTTAGAAGTTTTCCTCATAACAATTAGAGTATTATTACTGACAAGTAGAAGCTTTGAAAAGTAAGAATTACTCTTTTACTTATAAACTAACTAGATTACTTACTTACTTACTTACTTACTTACTTACTTACTTACTTACTTACTTACTTACTTACTTACTTACTTACTTACTTACACGTGTCTTCCCAATGAAGCATAGTCCGCCCACCACTATTCTTCAAACAACTCTGTCCAGGGCTGCCCTTTCCAATTTTGTCCAATGTTTGTTCATTCCTCTCATATCTTTCTCTATTTCGCGGCATAATATGTTTCTTGCCTTCCTCTTTTCCTTTAACCATGAGGATTCCAAGTGAGGGCTTGTCTTGTGACACAGTTGGGTGCTTTCTGCTGGCAGTGTATGTCCTATCCACTTCCACTGCTTCTTCTAACCAACTCGCTAAAAAAACGTTAACCAGAAAACATAATTCAAACTTACTTAGACTGCTGTAACGAGTATCTTGAAGAATATTCTCCACTGGTCTTTTAGCGAGTAAATTCAACTGAGCGGTATACAATTCAATAAGACTAATAATACTACTATTAATAATATTAGTTATAATAATAATCTAAAAATTACAACTTAAACTCATTAACCAGATAATGTCAATCAATATTCAATAAATAATAATTAAATTATTTTTTCTAATCTGTGATTAATTGATCAATTTCAATGTGAAAAGGTAAGTTGTTTTTATTTTCGATTAAAATTAAGTCAATAGATTAATTTTAATGACAACAATGTCTGGAAATATTTTTATTTTAGTTGAAACTGTATGATAAACAGTGGTGGTGACAGGGTATGCAAAATTGAAGAAGGGTGTTTGTATTTCAACATAAAAATACCTATTAGCCAATTTTAATGAATAATTTTACCATTTTTTTTTAAAAAAACAAATAAACGTTCTCAATCAGTTTTTTTATTTAATTCATGAATGAAATTGAATTTTTCTCGATTGTGAATGTTGATCTCGAGAATAAATTCATCAATGTTCTGTTCAACTGTACAACACCAACATTCACAATTGATCAAAACACTACTGAACATGTTTGCAAACAAAGACATTGTACACACAGTTATGTATAAGGTGTTTAGGTTAAAGACTTTTGAATAACAGTTCAGTGTGAGAGTGTCAGAGGGAGAGAGAGAGAGAGAATGTAGTCATCTCAACTAGTCATATATTACCATGACTACCCATCAACAGTCTATACAATTGTCAATATACAGTTGGTCTTCAGGTTCCTCACTGATATACTCATGTATGGTACCAACTGTCTGTATGAAAGTTGGTGTCTTTTACACTACGTTGTAGTTATGTGATAATAGTAACAATAGCAGTAATAACGAGTAGCTGTTCCAAACTTGACTTGTTTCAAGTCAACTAGTCTCAATTTCTCATGGATGCATATTGCTAAACAGTTCCTTACCCATCAAGTGAAACATCTTGTTCATTACCTTGTCTCATTTCAATGTTTGTCAATGTTTGATTGAGTCAGTAACAAGGTTGTTCACTGATATGATAAACAGATAAGTAAATATTACTTTTGAATAAATATACAGATATACATATGATCGAATTGAGTTACTAAGTAGTTATTTTATTCCTGTTCAGTCTCATTCATCCGCCACCACCACCACCACCACCACCACCACCTAACTTCATGTTAGTGTTTAAAGTAAACAGATTGACCACTAATCGATCGCACATGCAATGCAACCTTATTTCCCGCAATCGATTAGTTGCTCATTTGTTGATCGCATTTTCACAAACACCACCCTCACCACCCGCTCCCATCCACATTGTATGATCAACAGTATGGATCAGTCACTATTTCTAATTATCCGAATGTGTTGATACTTAAAATATTTGCATAAATAGAGAGAATTAGAAACACACAATCGGTAAATGTGTACACAATATAATGCAATTATATGAACAAGCATTGATCTTTTATACAAACAGTCGAAAGATACAATTCCACCTCCCCCGCCACCCACTTGATGTATTCTCTTCATTGATGCTGATAATGAAGGAATGTCAACAAGTGTTTGTTGTTTATTCATAGGTAATCAGTTGTATGGAGTAGTGATTATATTTGTATGTGTGTGTACACATTGTCACGTGTTGCTGTTTGTTTGTTAGAGTTGACAACAAAATTTCTCGGCATTCCATCGTGCTATTAATCTCTTCGGTACGATTTTATGTTGGTTTGTGACTTCTGACTGTCACTGAGATGTTCAGCGCTAAGTGGCTTGCCTAAGTGACATCATCTCGTGAAGCAAACTTTCCCTCTCTCTATAAGTATATATATTTCTGGTTAGCATTTTTTCAGTGAGTTCGTTTTCTGCGGGATAGGCTAGCTAACCCCACGTACAACTCTCCTCCTTTATCCAGACTTAGGACTGTCACTAACCTCAGAAGAGCTCTAGGCGGTGATATATATATATGTAATAACTGGTAAAGAGAATTATCATTCGGATTATGTTTGTATTTGTGAGTGTGTGTGTCTGTATGACTGTCTGTCTATGCATGCTAACTAGATTGAACATGTGATTAAGTATTCGATTCATTTAAATTTAGCTGACTAATTTATTACTGAAGTAGATTAGGAATAACAATAAAATGTTTATATTGATTTAAACCAAGGTTATTTGGTCATTGTTCAGTGTTCATTAAAACGTGTTATATCCAGTAATCTTAGGTAGTTTTTGTATTGTTTTAATTCAGTGAGTTTTACAATCTAAGTATGTGAAGTTATCTACGATTATCGATTGTGTACGGGTCGATGTATCACATGTTGAGTGTAAAATAGAGAATTAATATTGAAATATATGCACTGATCAATGTTAGAGCATCATTGTGAAGTTGAAAGTACTGAACGACCTTTTCGTCATTGTGTCCGACTCTTTAGAGTCAGTGTATATCTGTGGCTCTGCAAACGGGAATTGAACTCATCATTAATTATCTAACGGTGTCCCTGTTATGCTCGTCAATTGACATATGCTTGAAACTATGACGAGTTCAACTTACTCGGTAAACGAGAGCTAAGACAAATGATCCAGTCACATGACAGGCGACTCTAATCCGAGCATCCCAAGGTACCACTAAGTTGAGGAAGAAGTCTTGATGAGGCGTAGAAAGTGTATTCTACACATACCCAGAAAATATGAGGTCTACGAGCACATTTATACATGATAGAAACGTCCTTGGTGAGAGCCACAAAAATAGTGTACTAAAATAACACATCAACCAATGACAGTCAAGGATTTTTCGGGTAGGAAATATAATCTCAAGGTTGACTGATCAGCCAATGAGTGAAAACATAAGATCTAAAAATTAAGTCCTTTATGAAGTGAGTTCTGGGGATTGAACGTCCATAACAGTGTCCCACTTGTGAGATTGTGAATACTCACTATTGCTGAGTGCCTAAACTAGAACAAATCGGCCATCTAGTTCTTTCAGCTTCTCAATGGTAATCTAACCAATGATCAGTTTCATAATTTCAATTAAACTCTTGAAAATGTATTAACAATAACAAATTGAAAAAAATAATCGAATAAATTTAGTGACAATAAATTTTTCAATATAAAAAAATTAATTAGTTAATTAATTGCCAGAATTTGTGTTTCGCCCCTATATGGCACTCATCAGTTAGCTCGATGTACTAGCTAATCATCATACATTTCTGCCTATTAATAATTGTAACCTAATGAAAAATATTGTGGTTATTCGTACAGGAAGTATATATATTTCAATAGAAATGTATGAAACTTTACGACATTGTACAAACGATAAGCGATTGGCTATTTGGTCTGTTTAGTTAAGTGGATTTCATGGTGGATTTTGAAGCGAACAGCATTTGGTTCGAGTCCCTTTGTGAATATCAACTCTGGAATGTCATAGGTACATCAAACTGAACAGTTTTAAATAAGATGAAATATTACAGTGTGGTGTGTGCGTGTGTGACAAACACACACACAGAGAGAGAGAATGTAGTCATCTCACCTAGTCATTTATTACCATGACTACCCATCAACATGCTATATAATTGTCAATATACAGTTGGTCTTCAGCTTCATCACTGATGTATTTGTGTATGGTACCAACTCTTTATATAAAAGTTCGTATCTCGTAAAAATTTTGAAACAGGAGGTGTGGTGGGGTTGTCAAAAACATTCTCATATTGATTTACTCTCATTTCCACGATCATTTGAGCACGTATCATTCACTTTGTAGACTGATTCACTTCGTTACATAATCCAATGACTATCCAGACTTAATAAATTACACGTTGAATGTCTCTTGAATTGAAATGTACCGTATATTAAGTCCTGCTGTGAATATCAACATTAACCTGTAAGTACATTCATTCATGTGAGGAAGTCTATTTGTTAGCCTTTGAATCAACTCTGCCGCTCGTGACCATTTGGAACTGTTGACACATATCACATAAGAGATTGATCAACTGTTGTAGTGTGTTACACATCAATAAAGAAAGATGAATTATCATTTTAATGTATCAATTCTTTGCCCCCCCCCTCCCCCCACTCCATAACAAACAAACAAACAAGTCATTCTCATAAATAAACTATTTGTTAAAGAGAAATTTTAACAAAAGTCTCAACAACTACTACAACACTAATAATAATCAGGCTACTCACGCATAGAAACTATTTTTGCGGTTGTTGTTGAGACTATGAAACAATTGTTGTTACTTTTGCATAGCAATATACAATACAATATAGACATTCTATTTAAAGTCTCTTCTACATTAACTACTTACTGCCCCTCACAGTCATCACTTTTACATAGAAAATCAATAAAGAACAGTCTTAGTGATTATTATTATTCGGAAATTAAAAATGTTACACTTTTGCACAATCAATAAGCGGTAGCAGTGACGGCAGTGGCAGGCAGGGGGTGGCTAGGTTCAGTAGATCTGATGATTATTGAATATTGCTGAATATTAAATATCATCCTGATTGATTTGAGTTTAAATGATCATTGAAAATTACCATCCACCATTGACCGACCCTCCCCCCCCCCCAAAAAAAGAAAATGAACTAGATAACAATTTTATTTCCCAATCATTCAAACTCTTTAATGGTGATATTGTGTATGCGTTTGTGAATCGATAAATCTTTATCACAAAGGGATTGAACACTAGAAAAATTTGTTTTATTTAATAAGAAGATTTTTCATGATGGAGTTTTGGAGATTGTTTTTGATTACGGTAGCCATGAATTAATCATTGTGTTAGACAACCAATAGGTACCTGGAAGCACTGGACAGCCGTTTCGTCCTGGTATGGGATTCATCAGTGGCACTTAGCATCTACGACTCCTGCTACTCACAAGATTCAGACCCATGACTTTTGGTCTTGAGAGCGAACGCCTAGCCTAACAATGTACTCACTAGTGACTAGCTTCATGAGGAAGTTTCTCCGAGTTCTAGTGAGAAAATGTGACCACCAGTAGAGTTCAACTCTGTTGCATGTAGGCAGTACATACTGAAGACAAACGGGTGAAGTCGCGCTAAATCACTAGATTGATCATAGTTAGATATTAACACCGTCGGATGCCAGTTCAGTGGTCTAAAGAGTAGGTGTTCACGAGCAAGAACGAAGGTCCCAGGTTCGAGTCCTGCAAGCAGCAGTAGTCGTGTATGTGCACTGCCACTAATGAATCCTATACCAGAACGAAACGGCCGTCTTTCACTGCTATCAGGTTTCTTTCTAATGGTGGTGGTCTAACACAACGTTTAATTCGTGACTTCATTAATGAATACGTAAATCATCATGCTTTTTAACTGCAATCAATTTCTTGAGATATTACAAAAATTCATGATCTTTTATTTGAGATTAGTGAGTAATTGTATTCATGACTGATTTCTGCAGCACAACTTCTTAGTTTTTTCGAATCTGTTAAAATGATTTAAATAGACGAAAATTCATATCTATTGGCTATGTGTTGAATCATCCTACAGGTGATCAGTCGAATTTGGATTATAGACATCCTGAACGGATTGCCACGATATTTTTCGTCAGGTTACAAGCATTTTGACTAGAGATGAATGATGGCAAGCAGATACATTGAGTTGATGAGTCCCAAATAGGGCGAAACATAAGTTTTGGCTTTCATAACTAATCACTATTGTTGCCTGCTAATAATGCTTGTAACCTTGCAGAGAAGATCGAGGGAATCTACACAGGATGCACATATATCCAAAATAGACTGGTCAGCTGCCGTGGAAACCTATTGACTAATGCTATTCGCAACGTTTTCAATGTTCAGTAATTTTTTTTTAATATTTGACACTTTCAATCATGTATAGGAGGTGGAGCCTGACCGTAGCTGCTACCTTGACGTGGTAGTCGGGCTAGTCTATCGTGATGACAGATCAATAGGTGAAGTAGAGAAACTTCATCAGTTGAGGTAGTTGGGACATGTGTTACGTATGGCTAACCACCGACTGCCTCAACGAGCAATGTTTTGTAGTTTAGATAGTAGGTTGGTAGAAAGCTAGGGGCAGACAAACCAAAACATCGCATAAATCCATGAAGTCACTGACAAGTGGATTAAGTCATGTTGGTGGATGTAGGCCGCTTGGTTGGGGTCCTCGAGACGAAAGTCACTGATTGTTTGAGACCTTGGACGACATGGCTCAATACTGTTTGCACTGGCGCAAGTGCATCCACCTTTTGTGGATCCTAATCTTAATTCCTCATTACCTCTATCTTTCTCTTTCTAATGTTATCTCACTGAATTATACTTCTTGAATAATATCGTCAAACTGTATTCTCTCGGATTACCGCTAATACTTCTAATATCGCTACCACTATGGGGTTAGAAACTGCAGCTGTGTCTCTGTGCTAATGCGGTATGGCTACCTGAACTGATGTACTCATGTACGAAGTTCTACGTTGTAACTGACTGACTGATAGGAGGTGAAGAACATCTCACTGATAGGTTAGGTACCATTTAAGACATCACTGAACAGATTAATCTTCCATCTGATGTATGTTTTCTCCTCTAATGTTTTTCTTTATAATAATAAAAATGTGAATTTTTCTCGTTTGTCAGTTTGACTAATTCCAAAAAAACAATTTACTTTGTCGTATTATCAGTTTTCTATTTGTTTCCCGCTAACTGTAAAAAAAAATTATTTTTTTATCACAATGAATAAGTCACTGAGTTAGTAAGTAAGTAAGTAGGCATGAAAATAAAACATTTTTTTCAGTAACTACTGTGTTTTTTGTCTTATCTATACTCAATTAACACAGTCAAACTAATGATTTACAAGGAAGGGAAAGGGGGTGGGGAGAAGTGTAGAAGAGTCATTATGACTGCAACCTTCACTACTACTACAAGTACTGTGACTACTACTTAAACTACAGTGACACTTTTTTTTGTGCCTAAATAATTCCCATTTACTTTCTCCTTTAAACTGATTTTTTTTCTCAATTATCTAGCTGAGATCTGACTCAAAATTGACTTCTGCTTAAATCGATTCCCTGTGTTTGTAGGTATTTGTGTGTGTGTATATGGGACGGGGTTAGTGGTTAGTGTACTTTCTACATGTGCTCATTATTAGTATCGTCTGTGTATGTATGTATGTATATGTGTGTGTTCGCACATACATCTGTGTCTGATTTTATAGACACCTGGATTTCGATTGAATCAACTACATGACTAGATATATGAATGAGTGTTTGTTTGTTTGTTCGTCTGTTTGTCTGTGTGTCTGTCTGCACCTCATTCTTTTCCATTCGTAAATCCATAACTCAGCATAACCCATAATCCAGTATTGATTTATTGATTATTTCATTTGAATGTACAAGTCTAATTAACTCTCTCGGTGTGTGTGTGTGTATCTGTATAAATCGATTATCTTATCATTCAAACAAATCAAAATTGTTTGTGATTTGAGATCAGTTTGGGGTTTTACTGTTTCATGATCATTATTTAAGATAAAGATGAAAATTTCAACATGGAATTCTGGGAAATGAAAAAAAACAACATTGTCTAGAATAATGTTGTATGTGTTCATCATATCAGTAGTGGAGTGTTTCGATTTGTTGAGTTATTTTTTTTGGCTTCTAAAGATTGTTTTCATTGTAATGAGTCTTCGCATAATCCGATTACTGAAAAGTATGCTAAACATGCGCTCGTCATTAGTGTGAATTAATTTCGACAAGAAAAAGGTAAGGATTCATGATGAGAGTTTGTGCTCAATACAGTTCAAATCATACTGGATGTGATGATTGCATGAAATGATCAAGCAAATTTTTGTAGATATGTGATTTAAAGTTTCAATATTCATAAACAAGTGAGACTGATGACACTCCCAAGTTCGATCCTCATAAATCAACATTGTCAGTGAAATATCTCATTACTAGAATGAAACAGTAGTCTATTACTTTAACATATTTTACTAGTATTGTTCTTATGATATTGAGAAGACTGAGACAGGAGAGGAAGATTGTGTGATGCAAATTTACACTCTGAGTCAGTTAAAAACGAAAACATTACATTGAATACTCTATTTGCACACCATCTTTGAGTCGTGACTTCCAACACTCCATCCTTCTTCCATTCCTGTAGCTGCTTCCTTTCCTTTTTGTTGGTACTCCATTTACTTCTTGCTTTTTCTCCATTTGCTTTCTGTTTTCCTCTTGTGACCGTGAGACTTCTTCTTTCACGTCCCTTCTTATACTACTTATATCGTTCGTATAAGTAGCACACACCACAGTAGTAGTAGCGGTAATAGAAAATATTAGGGTTCGAAGATATGAATGCAACTGCATCAGTACACACGATTTTAAGTTATATCATTCAAAGTCTCTCCAGCAGCAGATCTCAACATACATAAAGGAAAAAGCAAAATTCTCCGATGCAACACAACATGCACCAACCAAATCACTCTTGATAGAGATGCCTTAGAGGACGTTAACACCTTTACATATCTGGGGAGCAGCATCGACAATCAAGGTGGATCCGATGCAGATGTGAGGGTGCGGATTGGCAAAGCAAGGGCTGCATTTCTACAGTTGAAAAATATCTGGAACTCCAAACAACTTCCAATCAAAACCAAAATCAGGATATTCAATACAAATGTGAAGACAGTTCTACTGTATGGAGCGGAAACCTGGAGAACTACGAAAGCCATCATCCAGAAGATACAAGTGTTTATTAACAGTTGCCTATGCAAAATACTTTGGAGTCGTTGGCCAGACACCATCAGCAACAACCTACTACTAGGAAAGAACAAACCAGATTCCAGTGGAGGAGGAAATCAGAAAGAATAACTGAAAGTGGATAGGACATACATTGAGGAATGTACCTAACTGCGTCACGAGACAAGCCCTCACTTGGGACCCTCAGGGATTGTATCTTTTGATATGAGACTTCATTACATAAGAATACTAAAGAATCAAGATCGAAAATTGAAAGTCAACACATTTATCATCAGACAGACAGATTATTGCTGAACAAGAAAAAAACACAATCAAACATGTTTTAACCAGAACAGAAAAAAAACTATTTGTTCCAGTTCCCATTTCTCTTCTCTTCTCTTCTCTGCTCTATCCACACTTACTTTCATGTGCTCATTCATTCACTTGTTCATCATGCCAGCTTAACTTATGACAATAAACAAGAAAAAATTATTAATAATGTGTTTTCTGTTCTGTTTTTTATGAAAAAAATAATAAACTTTTGTGTGTGCTACACACAGACATACGTACACACACACACACACACTAATTTCTGTTCCTTCTAAATCGTCAATTCTTCTTCTGTCTAACGTCTTGAGATACCCAAGAATACAAAAAATAGAGAGTTCACAATTGATCCAGACTGCTGAATATATGTATATATAGACGGAGTGATTTATATTTTCTCGGTGTTCAAAAAAAAGAAACAGATAGACATACAGACAGACGGAAGTTGAACGCATATGTGTGTATGTGTGCATGTGGATGTCTGTGAGTACAACTCACGGCTTATTTAATTTTATTCAAAATAAATTCATGGACATCTGTTCAAATGACTGAAACAAATGATTAAGAGTAATCAGCTGACATGACACACATACAGAATCTTAAAAGATGCGTAGTCTCCTCAAATGAATAAAAAAAAACAGAAGAATTTCAGTTGAAGATAAATGAGGAGGTATTGGGGTTTATGTTTTTGGGGGAGGGAGGGTGTATAGTTAGTTAGAGCTCCTCTGTTTACATATTGTCTATCATGTATCTGTGTGTCTATGTGTGTGTGTATAGGTGCGTTCAGTGGATGAATGGAGTAGTGGTTTATGGTTAGCCTCAAGTCATCACTAGTCAAATAATAATAATAATAATAATAATAATAATAATAATAATAATAATAATATAAAACTCAATGAAGATCGCCACATGTCCATTGTGATCTAGAAAATTCTTTTGTTCTAATCATGAAAACCGACTGTGATAACACTAGGCATAAAGTATAGTTGAAGTATCATATTATATGAGAGTGTTTTATTCTAGTCTATGCGTTTGTACGTACGTCAAAGTCGATACAACATAATTGACTGATGATAACTGAGTAGTGAGTGACTAGTGTCTAGTCGTTTTATTTTATTTGTTCATGGTGTTAGTGTTAAGCGTCGTATTCTGTTAGTTAAGTTGCATGTTAAAATATTAGCTGGTGTTTAGAGGTCTTACATGAGGTCCAAAATAGTTTAGCGGTAATTTTTCTTAAACTATAGAACTGGATGATGTGTATCAGTTCCCTGAAGATTAGAAGAATGCCTTACGGATGCGTATGTCTTATTGACTACTTCCAGCCACATAATTTGCTAAAACATGTTATGTAACTGCTAATTTTGACTTTAATCATTTCTTTTTTCTTGAGGGTGGGGGAGATTCTCGAACTGTTCTTATTCTTTGTTGTATTGGAGTATACACACACACATACCCGTAACTATTAGATTGTGTAAAC
>CALYCR020000046.1:0-21268 GCA_944470395.2 Schistosoma turkestanicum | reverse complement strand
TTCTGTACTTACTCACTTTTGAACACAAAATAATTATTTTCCAATCTTGATAGCTTTTAAATTGTTAAATTTGACTTTTTTGTCAAGTCAAATTCTCAAATATTCATATGAGTTATTGTCGCACACTGATTGATATGAATGACTTATATAATCTGATGTATTCATCTTATGCTTTGCTCTTTGTTCCTGATTGAATAATTCGCAAATATTTGCGAAAATTGCTGTTCATGCTGTTTGATTGCATATCATTTTTCATTGTATTTTCTTGAGACATTCAAAGGTTTCTGTTAAGAATTCAGTTTTTATCGATCAGTGTATCCTGCATACTGTGTAACAGAGATTCCTTTGTGTAATGTCGGACGAGATAAAAGTGTAATTGTTCACGCGCTACAGCACCTAATAAGATATGGTGTATATGATAGGTGAACAGACACACTCATAGTATGCTACGTGAAACAGGATAATAATAATATTTGGTATCTCTTAATCGTTGTTGTATTGTAAAAATGCGGAGGATATACTTGGCATAATATACAGGCAATTATCTTATAGACTTTCAAGTTAGTAGCTCATCATGACAGCATAGAATTCAGACTTGATATTTGCTGTGATCAGGAGGCCAATAGAGATAGTCTCATATTAGTAATGTTATTACAAAAATAAATGCGAATTCAGTGGATATCTTCATTGCATTCAATCATTCCTGAAACAAGTTATAAAGATTTTGGTGCTTCCGAACTGTCGTATTCTAATACTCTGATAGATGAGAGTGAAGGTACATAATAAACAATGTTTGAAGTGAAACGCATTCAACTATCGGAAGCGGTATATGTGTGTCTTCTATATGTGTATTTCAGGTTGATCAATGATGCAAAAATAGCGTGAGCAAACGATCACTGAATTTGTTGGCATTGGATTGGGTAATACTCTCAATGTGTTTGTAATTACTTTCAGTCGCATTTTCTCTGGACCGCTTTCTAAAAGATTTACTTTTAAATATCGATTGTCTATTGCTAAACGAACATTCCACTGTCATTGATTCGTTGTTGTACATCATTTGTGGTAAAATAAACACATCGTTGAAGAGTGATATTGATTAATTTAACATAAAGTTACACTATTCACAGACCATAATAGAGAAAACCATCTGAAATTTTAATAAGAATGCCTAATTAGGTCAACAGAATAATATTTGTTTATTAGACTGCCAGCTTAATCTACATTTATTCAGAACATAGTAGGTTGATGCGTTAAGCACGTAAAAAACTCATGACAATTAAAATCGATAAAAGTATGTAAAGATGAATAGAATTTGATTGCACAATGACTTTAATCTTGATGGTTGAAGTAAAACAAGTCTAACTTGTTTTCCTATTCAAGCTAATTGGAATGAGTGAATAATTAGTAAACGTATCATTTATTATTATTGAAGCCAAAAAAAATTTATATGAAACTCGTAATTAAGGATATGTTGGAAGAGTAGTTGACGTAATTTGTTTCAACAAATTCAAAATATTATTCTTATTTGCATAAAGAAATGAGCATATGCACCACACAAACACAATTTCGTTCATTATACGTTGATACCATGAAAAAGCTGACGTCCTGCATAGATGGCATAGTGGTCTTCATTTAATTGTTCGCTTGATACTAAGAATTCAGCGAGTTCATTTATTTCAAATATCATATGGGTCACTGGAGTAAACTGAAGCGTCATAATGTGCCCAATATAATTCACCGTTTACGTTCAGTATATCTTGTTCCTGAGCCTTCGAAATGTACAGGCGATTTACATAGTTGACGGGATATTTTTAGTTCACCATGTAACTACAAATAACGTTGTTTAAGTCACTAGTTCCGTAAATAATAACTGCAAACTATCTCAAGATAATATCAAATTACAAAACAGGTCAGCAGAATTATTACAAATTCGATTACTCTTTCTAGAATTACATATGTTGATGTCCACAATAAAGGTTGTGGTGGTGTTTCGTTCTCTGAGCTGAGTGTTTTGTTTTTGGAGCTTTCATTGTACTTCTGAACAACATCATCAGCACAAGCTTCAGATAGAAGTGAAGCATTCGAATTTCTCCAAGTTTGACCTGTAGCTTGTTAAGTTCAATGCATTCAGTCAGGCTGAATTTCATTTCCGATCGTTTATTCATTTCCATAATCTAAAGAAAATTATTATTGATTATGATTAGCCTCTGGTGAATGCTTAAAAACGGAATGCTGCCTTTCAGCAAAATTTAGTGATGATAAATATGTGAATTTCGAAGTCCAGGTGCGAAAACGTTTTGTAAAATCTTGATCTATTAAATCCATCTAATTCATCAGTCATTGTGGGATTTCGAATCATATATTGATTACATACATTCCGAGGTATAAAATAAATCACTGAGAGATGTATAAAAGTTATCACATATAGGATTTGTGCCGTCGGCTTCTTGATAAAAAGTATGGCTTCTGTCCAAGGAGATTAAGAAACGGGCACAATAACTGCTGGTTAGTGAGATCGAGAAAAGACTTAGCCACAGGTTTCAACAGACGGTTGAAATCTGCGTCATTAGCTTTCTGTTAAATGCTCTACTGTGACGTGATCGTAAAACCAGGTGGCATACGGTATTTAACTGGACATTGCCTAATTTTGGCTGATCAAACCAGTCTAAACCAAGTAAATTTAGATCGGCTGACGTAATACGACAATGTGAGTTATTGTCGGATCGTGATAAGTAACCTTACATCCCAGTCGTCCCAGAAATTACACCGTGCGGTAGAGGCTTCAGTTTCGTTCAAAGCAGACTTGAGTGGCCGATAACGTACGACGTATTTATTTGCAATCTGAACGAATGCTCAATAATGAAAAAGGAAATGAATTTCCTCTCATTTAGGGATGAGCTTTGGGAAGCAGATATTAGGCCCAAACATTTGATACACTTCCAGGATCAGTCCTCGTCGTACTTCTGGATCAGTTTCGCTCCCTCTTTAGATAGGAACCATCCTTATATCTGACCACTTTACATTTCGTGCGTCGATTTTGGTTAAATGGGCAATTTCCTCTTCGTCTTTCAAGCTGTATTAGAAGGGGATAGAGTGCTTGCGGCAAGCCAAATTTATTCAGGTTGTGGGGCTTTTGCACTAGGCGACTTTCAGATCGACTGGGAACATCACTCTGAACCATATTCGTGTTGTTATTCACTGGCCATGTTAGTAATGGGGAATTTTGAATCTTGATCTAATCGACACTGTAGACGCTGCTGAGACTTGAGGCTGCAAATGAAGATGAGGGCTTTGAACTGGTCTTCTTTCGAAGACTTCAATTGGAAGCGGATGCATCCACGGTTGATATTGCCAGCGTATCGTAACATAAAAATTATCATCATCAGAAAAATCAAATTGACACAGGTCTTCATAACATCGGAACCAAACTTCTAAAGTAACGTCGGCATCCAAGTCACAATGAAATTTGGAAGAACTTTTTTCCATGACGCCTACTGATGGTGCTGTGGCTGCATTAGATATGTCAGGCTGCATGGTAAGCGAAATCTTGAACTATGCACAACTGTTAATATTCCAAATCTAGAATGATTCATTATTAAAACCGACAATCGCAAAGTATTATGCTTTAAACCATCACGAGATTACATTACACGGTGAACGGAACAAAGATCAACAATGAAGGGACACCGTGGGCAATTCTAATCCGATTGTCTGAGGCCTCGCCTACTAGATTAATATGTCTTAGTGTGGTGTAGAGAATGTATTCTACAGGCACCCCAAATGTTTTGGTAGCTAAGCACACAATCGAAGCTTATATGTAGAACGACTGAATCGCCCATGGTGAGAGCCTAATTACAGCGTACTGAAATAATCCATCAGTCAATGACAGTCATGGATTTTTCGAGTATCAAAACAGGCTTGAGGACAACCAAGCGTCTTTGGCCATAAAATAAATAGTTTACAATTTCATAATAAAATTACTAGATTAGGACTGTATCCGAAGGAATTCTGAGGATCTAACGTTACCAATTCTCCTTATTTACAAAATCCAAGAATAAGTAATCAGACACCTTACAGTTATTTATTTGACTACCCTTTCTTCGTTTTATAGGATAAAGTCCTATTTATCTGCTCAATTATTATCTCGCGTCAGAGCCAGTTATTCGTTTTCAATTATAGTTCGTTTGATATCTCAATGCGTTTGTGCATTATACAAAAACCAGGTCTTATTGACAGATACATATACGCTTACTTGACGCCTTTGTCATCGACTGTTGGTAGTATCCCTAATGTAGAATGTCTTTTGGGAGGGTCAGGATTCACAATTCACGCAGCTAGGTAAATATGTCAAAATGTGAGTGACAAAACAAGCGGTGAATATGGCGTTTGAGTAAAAAGAGGTTATCTGCCTACACTTAGCAGTGTTTAACCGCACTCTTGGTCAGCTGGTGAGAAAACGGTCGATGTAAATAAGATTGCTACTTTTTCGCATAACTGAAGCTTTTTTTATACAGTAAACAAAACCGGAAACATGTGTGCTATTAAATTATGTAGAACCTGCTCCTTTACCCTAATCCTATTCTCAAAGCCTGAAATCTCTGACTATGTTAGAGTCAGCTGCCAAGGATTGCAGACGCGTAAGGTGGCGCCTTAGTTGAGCATACCACAGGAAATTACGTGCTAACAAAGTTCTCAACCATTTCACCTTTAATAGGAGGAATTATCTGACGATTGCCTGTTAATTAGGATCGTATATATTAGGAACTGAATGGTGGAGGATGACCCCATGTATGGCAGCTATATTATGCTCAGTAGGAGACTCCGGGGTGTAGGCAAACATTTGCGGCTCCCAAACTGTGATTCCATTGCAGTAACCCTGACGTCTGTGCCGTGAGCAATAAAAGTGAGGGTTTGGAAATCAAAAACCTGCATTAAGGAGTCTACTAAATCATAATATGTTGTACATGGATGATGGTGAACTAAGGAATTTTCGTACTATTTCGTAAAAGGATCAACTGAGGTTATTCCTTCATGATGTTTGATTCTTACAATCGATTATTTATTATTTTACTGAATTATTGACAACATTTACATCGCCTACGTTGAAAAGGATCTTATCTCACTAAAACATCAGCGTAGAAGCCATAAACGACCCAATTCAATTAAACGTTTAAAAAGATTAGGTATGTTTTCAGTGAACTCTTATAGTCTGACCTATTTAAGTGACTGTCGACTACACAATAACCGACAAATGGATGGAAATATCTTCATATTATAATCGGGTATTTACCTCAAATTAGCGTATTCATTTATCAATATATGTCCGTTTACCATCCACATTGTGGTGCAGTTGAGAAATCTTTATCATAAGTATTAAACGATCTATAAATGCAACAGCAGTTACAGATAATGTTTCAAATCTGCAAAAGACAACAAGTGAAACAAAATTTTGATGAATTATTTCATTTGCCTAAATAAACTGACTGCGCTTTTAACATCACGCGTGTTATGGTAGTTTTAAATTATTTTGTTATTTATACCAGCAATCAGTAAAAACAATATCAAGGAACAAATAAAATACCAGAAATTATCGATTATCGGATTTATTTCGGCAATATTCAGCTTCAATTTATATCTCAACTGTTTTTGTATGTCTTGTTCAAACTTTTCAGTAGGGTAAGCGACTGTCTTTTCGAATTTGAAAATTATCTTTTGAGTATCTTGCATGTTGATTTCTATGATGATTAGAAGTATGTGAATCAAAAACTACGGGATAAGCACGGGCAAACGTACTGTATTTAGAATTCGAAATCAAGCATTCAACAACAACAAGAAGTCACTAGTTAATTCAAACACCATATCCGCCACAGCTTAAATTGAAATCCAGGTGTCTGTAATCAATTGTACGTCTTCTTCTCAAACTCATCCTGTGTCTGTCCGACAGTGTACTGGATAAAGGCTCAGGTAGTAACTGCATCTGCAGCAAAAATGAGTGCCGTTATCAGTCACTAACACCATTGGAACCCCTTCTCAACTAAACACCTTTCTTAGTGCTTGAATTGCGAAGTCAGAATTTGGTGAAGTTGTGAAAAAAAATTCAGGCCTCCGACGATACTGGCCATGGAGTCCACTTTAAATGCTGATTTTTCAGCTTATGACACTTTAAACAATTGTTTGCCGTACGACAAATATCTGCATTTATCTCTGGCCACCAACACGTGAGCCTTGCCAAGGACTTCATTTTTTCAACACCTTAATGTTCACTATGAAGATCTTTAAGGACAGCTTTGCGCAATGAAGGAGGAATAACAACACGATCATTTAAACACAAAATACCATCAGGAGTAGTGAATAGCTCATCCCGCTTTGAAAAATAGATAGGGAATCTGCGTTTCACATTATCATTCCAACCTTTCCGTATAGCATTAATTTTACATCCAAAGTTTCTACGAGTTTCCCTAATGAGATCTGGACGTTTCACTGGTAAGGGTTGCACCAACAAACAGTCTGAAAAATTAACAGGTTTATCTTGTAATGACTGTTGAGAAATGTAGTCAACATGTTGAATTCATTTGGCACACCTGTGCTGAACCGTTTTCATACCTACATTGCACTTAGCACACGTGGCTATCAAATCTTCAAGTAAAGCATCAGAATTTTCTTTAGAAACTAGGAAAGAAAACTCCACTTTAAGCCTTTTCAAATTCTTTAAACCCAGTATTGACAGTCCTGTTTCACTAACTAAGAATTCACAAGGTATGTATGAGGAATTATCATCTCTTATCAGCAATTCACATTATCCTCGTATAGGCAGTCTGTTTCCAGTAATCCCCAATATTGATACTTCAAAGGGTCGAACCACGAAGTAAGGATCTAACGATTTCAAGTTCTTGAATAAAATAATGGACTTTATACTGCCTGTGTCCACAGAAAAGTCATGAAATGAACCAAGCGATGTATATAATCGCTTTTGAATATGAGCATTACCTTTCGAAATAGTAGACAAAGATAAATGATCATTAGAATCAGCTGAATTATTGGGATCTAAATTACAAGATTTAGTACTACTTGAGACAAAATGAACAGTAGCTTTGCAAACTGCTTGAATGTGTCCTATCTTACCACATCTAAAACATTTAGCATTACGAAATGCACATGAAATACGAGAATGAAGTTTTCCACATGATAAACATCTACCGAATTTGGTCTCACCTTTGTGATTTCCTTTGTAATTCTTTATTGAAACACCGTTCATATTTACACGAGAATAGGAACCTCCGTTAAACGAACACAATTTTGATTGACTCTGAGACTGTTTTTCATCATGACAACTAATCAAAGTATTGGAAATCTTCATCGACTGAATATCAAGTTCATTCAACGCCTCGTAGTTAATGCACGCAGTTCTAACATCTTGAAAGGAACAGTTTGACATTCTTAACAGCTCTCTTTCCAAAGTAGGCATGTTAATTCCTGCTATTAATCCGTCTCTCAGCTGCACATGAAGTTGATCACCGAAATTACATTTGACAGCTTGTTCCTGCAATTCAAGAATGAATTCCTTAACATTTTGATCATTTTGACGAATCATTTTATGAAATTTCGCCCTTTCACGGCATTCAAAACCAGGGCACTTTACATGATTCAATAATACCTCCTTAAGCATTGCATAGGGAAGTGAGATAGGTTTTTCTGGATATGCCAAGGTTTTTAATAAGCTGTACGCTTCTTTTCGATGAATGTCAGGAAATGAGCCACAATTTTATCATCCTTGACATCTTTCCTGGTCATACTCCAGATTTCAAACCTTTCCAAACAATCTTCAAAAGCTTCACAAGTAGAATGAATATCTAGCTGTTCCATTACAAGCTCCATCGCGACGCCAGTATGATGATTAGAAGTATGTGAATCAAAAACTACGGGTTAAGCACGAGGGAATGTACTGTATTTAGAATTCGAAATCAAGCATTCAACGACAACAAGAAGTCGCTAGTTAATTCAAACACCATAATTTCATTCAAAATATTATTGTTTGCTTATGTCGGTTGTACCAACTCTGTGATTTTGACTAAAAGCAGCTTTGTGGCACTACAGAAATTGTTGCATATTTGGCGATCATTACAACACATTTTAGACCGACCTTTTAGTGAATTCGTTGACGTTTGCTCGGCAGGATAGATATCTGTTCGTTCCTCTAAGTTTTGACTGAGTTTTTCGAAATAACCACTTCGTTCCGAAAAGCCAACCGTCATGCTTAAAACATTCATCACCTTGTAATAGTGCAATCTTGGTTAGTCATTCAGGAAATGACGGAATGAAAACATGCAGCGTTTTCTTCATAAGTGGTTTTCCAAGTTCTACCTATATCGACTGGTATTTAGAAAGAAATTTCAGGTCTTGTGAACATCGATTTCTGTCGTTTAAGCAAACAAAAATGCCGTTTCCGAAGGATAATCTCTGATGCTTGCAATAACACTCGTTTTTTATTTCATGATATAACTTTCTATTTGCTGTAATCAATCTACCACAAAATAAATATTCGAATAACAACAGAAACATATTTAAGTGCTGGTAAAGATATCAAAAAACAGTTTCTCAATACTGAAACTTTAGAGGAACGAACAGCCAGCTATCCTGCCGAGCAAACGTAGACACGTTCGGTAAAAAGTCGGTTTAAAATGGGTTCTACTGAACGCCTACTTTGCGACAATTTCTGTAGAGCTGCAAAGCTGATTTTATACGCGGAGTTGGTACAACCGATGTAAGCAAACAATAATATTTTGAATTAAATCAACGCTCAAGATACTCAAAAGATAATTTTGAAAATCGAAAAGACGGTCGCTAACCCTATTGAGAAGTCTGAATAAGACAAAAAACCAGATGAGAAAAGAGCTAGGCCATTTCATTAGATATATAAATTGAAGCTGAATAATGCAGAAAAAATCCAGTAATCGATAATTTCTGGTATTTTACTTGTTTCTTGATTCTGATTTCGCATCAGTCAACCACACAAGTGAAATGACTGAATAATTAGGATGGTCGCATGAAAGGCAAGATTTGTCACCTGGTATCACAACCACATGACTTCGAAGCATATACGAGTTTTCAACCATCTCTGAACCAGGATTTATTCGGTGTACTGCCATAAAAGCAACATTTCGGTTGAAACGTGGGGCTAAGCCTGCTTCTAAAGAGCTGCTTACTATAAATACCCATCGTGGTTTATTTCAGTACAACCGTCTCCCTTTCGGAGATAAGACTGACCCATCTATCTTCCAACAACTAATTGATACTATCCTATCAGATATCTCAGGGGTTGCAGCTTATCTCCATGATATCCTAATTGTTGCGAAGACGTTAGAACAGCTAGTGGAACGCACAACATTGGTACTGCAACGCATCAGTGACAACGGTTTCCGGTTAGGCCCAGAGAAATGCCAGTTTTTATTGCGGTCGGTAAAGTATTTGGGATTCATCTTCGATGCCGACGGTCGCAGACCTGATAATGAGAATATCCGAACTATCAAACTGATGCCTACTCACACTAATGTTTTAGAATTACGATCTTTTCTCAGATTATTCAGTTATTATTCAGCTTTTGTTCACTCGATGCATTATATTCCCGCTGCATTGAGTTGTCTACTGCAGAAGCATATCACATGGAACTGGACTAAAAAGTGTGACGCGGCTTTTGGTAAAATCAAGTCTATAATTAGCTCGGAATTGTTATTACCACACTACGACCCATCCATCTAGCAATATATAAAGAAGGTTTTTCAGTTTCCGACATTACTGAACATTAATCTCATTTACTGTAAAAACACTCGTTTTTTGTGAGCCATTGAAAATTTATGATTTCATCGAGCTTTTCAATGGATCTTAGATTAAAGGTTTCATATGTTTCTATTGTACAGTTTCTTAGTTTTCCAAAGTCAAATTTTACTTGATGATGACATCAATTAACATTCACGAATCACACAATACATTGATTACCAATAATACTTCGGTTCATTTGAACGACAGACGTCTTTACACGCTCACAAAATCGTAGTATTTGCTGAGTGATGCTTGATTTTATATTTTAGGCTGAATTCACTTTCGTACTAAAAGCGTTGATTGAGACTTCCAGTAACATATTCTTCGAACTGTTAGGTCGAGAATGCGTTTATACTCAAAAGTTATCGAACTTAAACGAACATTAAAATTTTATAGATCTGTTAGCAAACGTTATTGTCAGTCAGAAGTCAAATTATGCGCCTATGATACAGCAGAATAAAACTAAAATGTGCACCAAGCTCACTTAAGTAATTAACTGAACGCGAAACTTTTTATTGAGGCACAAAATAACAAAAATGTCACTCATCTGATTGTACTAATAAATAATATTGGTTAGTTCAAATGGTCAAAGTTATTTGTTGGTTGGTCCGCAATGATAAAGTTAACAATCCGCACAGTCGTCATTGGAAAATTCATTCCACTTTTTACTGAGTTATGGAATTTCAAAAGTCCATTTAATCCAATAATCCGTGAAAAAATCGTCTTCATTTGGGAGCTATTGGAGACTGAATCATTTCGATATATGGCACCTGGAGCATAGTCGATCATCGGTTTATCTTGCTCTTCAGCAATCTAGCACCACAGGTAATTCATTGAGTTTGAGGGATGGTCAGAGTTCCATTATCAGCAGTTCGTCCACGACAAACTGTATCTGTGACTTTCCCCCAAGATGGATGACGCATATTCGGACAGTTTAATTACCACTTTCATTAGACGATGGTCATATAATACACTGATATATGAAAATTAGGTTTCATGATTGCAAAATCGCGATTTTTTTCAACTATGCTTTCTCGTTGTCAAAGATTTTTTGATCTAAAGTGAATTGTAATATTCAACCTAACAGAAAAAATGAGCTGAATCCATTTACACTGACGATATGAACTCATAATCTGTAGGTAGTGTGTTTGATTTTCCACAATAAGCGAATTTCGTATGCTTATCAGCGTCTTGTCTCCTGGTAGATGTAGTCTGCTAAAGCGCATCCATTTTTTCTAACAGCGATCAATATTTTCCAACAGACACATTTATGGAAAAGTAAGCATAACCGATCTTTCAAGTAAAATCGTTCGAATGTTGATTAAACACAATAAAGGGGTCATAAATCAAAGTTCTATATCATCAATTCCAGTATTGTGGGCCTTGTCACAAACACCGTAATAAACAATTCATGATATTCTTCCTACATGTTTTTTTTTCGAATGCGAACTCCCATTTCCTACAAACATTTCCTTCATTTCTCACTGTAGAAATGTAAATAATGTGCATGAGTTGGAGTAAACGGTATGTAATACGGTTCACATCAGGCGATCACATAAGTGAAATGACTGAATAAATAGGATGGGCGTATGAAAGGCAAGATATTTCTTGTAAGAATCATTCATAAACTTGAATGACTGTACTTTCCATATCTAAATATTTATATATATAGTTAATCAATTGTAAATTTAATTATAACAGATGACATGTATTTTATGTTTTGTACTTGATGTAACGCCAATCCACTGTACTAATGACACACCGAACGTTAGACCCCTCCGTTCAAAAATAAGAAGACGGAAGACGTTGGAGAACACTTATTAACAGAATTTAAAAATATACAATCAAACATGCGTATTTATACAACTATATAAATGTCGTTTAATATTTTGAACATGAATCAAATAGTTCATCATGAACATTCATCATATAGTTCATCATTAATGAAATAGTTTATCATGAATACTAATCATATAGTTCATCATTAATGAAATAGTTTATCATAAACATTAATCAAATAGTTCATCAATTCACAATGTGCGTGGCTTTCTTCTCGATTGGCTATCCCAACAATGTAATATTATATTGTTTTCATTCAGTCATTATTGCTTGTAATAACCAAGCAAACAATGAGATAGGGAAAATCTTTGTTTAGAATCGTAGAATAATATCTTAATTCAAATAGTTAACAGGAAGAATTGTTTCTTTGAAGGCTACATCAAATGTGACAATCACTGTGAAAAAAGCACATTTTACATTTCTGACTGAGAAAAATGTAACAGGGAAAATTATTTAAACATAAGATTTTGCGCTATTTTACTATCGCTGCTGGACAAACTCATAGAGGTTTACGTATGTTAGGATAGCGAATGTGTTATACATTTAAACGAGTCATTAAGTATTCGTGAATACCTAAATCAAGTCACGATCTACTTCAAAGTATTTTCAATAGTAAATCAAACATGAAGACGATAACGCATTAACTAACAACAAGATCAGAGATTTTATGTGACCAGTCAGACCCACCAAACTGGCTTCGTCTTAGTATTATAACAGGATATAGGCACTTCTGGTATTTTTTAAGAAGGACATGTACCAAGTAGTGACCTACCTTGACCAATTATTCAGAAGACTTTAAGGGCCTAGAAACGAAGAATCCTACCATGAGGACTTAACTGATACATTGATCATTGCCTCCCACATGTCATTAGTTGCACTGCTTCTCTCAAACTACAAGGCCTTATTAGTAGTAGTCTCTCAAAAAAGTCTCAAATTCACATCTCTAAAGTTCGATCTACTATCTTCTCAATTCATTCAAAATACTCAGCTGTCATATCGAGCTTGTCGCAATTTGAAGCTTATAAAGTGAACTTTATTGTAAGCAGGTCTAAAAAATATGCTTTACATTAAAAAATAGACGGTTTACTGTAACAATCAGAACAAATGTGTTTTGTAACGCTGGTTACAAAATAATCAGTATTTCTGTTCGACGTGTCCATTTAGGCACGAGAAGGGATCCACAGGATTTTGAAAAGAGACGTTCACAGCCAAATAATCTTTGATATTTATCTTGGTGACAATCATTCCTTTCGATTTTATTCTCAATATTCATGGTCATGACACAGTACAATTGTTCGTATAAAGGTAATCATGAAGTTAGTAAACTAATCCGAGTGAGTTGATTGGACTGTTATAAAATCCATTGCGGAATAACGGTAGTTGAACACAGATAGGTTCAACCAGCTAACTGTTCCACATTTCGAGATATCTTATTGAAAAGAAGGGATAAATAAAGGAAAGAATGAAGATGCTACTGAAAGATTCTAGATACTTTGAGCAGACAGATTAGATAATCATAGTCAGGAAGTTCGGGCTGAATGTGATAACGCGAAATATTTCTGATGAGATTACTTGTTATCAAGAGGACAGGAGAAGTCCGAAGAAATCATTTTGTTGTGGAAGGTCTGAAATGAAGTTTCAAACCTAAACGATTGCTTTAAGCGAAAAAAATGATGAAAGAAACACAATTTAGAATAATAACGTGTGATGAGAAAACTTCAGCAAGTTCTTAACGTACACGTAACAAACATGCATGCCAAATAACCTCAAATGTTTGAACAAATATGGATGATTTCACTGTCTTTTGATACACTTCTACATTTATTCACATTACACGTATGTAATGTCAGTATCCAACTGTGCTAATAGCTGGTCGAAAAATCATACACACAAACAGATCAGACGTTCAAAATAACTGGACGTCCACAGAAGTGGTGTTTTGGATAATAATTTTTGATTGAAACGAAATATTTGTGCATTCAATTATAGAAGTCTTAATGCAAAAGAAAAACCTCATTCACAATATAATTAGTTTTAGGTTTATTTGTCATTATTGCAACCACTGGAAACTTTTTACATCACATGAGTTAAATACTAAGGTACTCTGATGTATAATTCCAATGAATTCATTGAACTGACAGTCATTTAGTCATTTTAAAAGAATCAGTGAACTTTTAGATCGGATACTGCTGTTTCTTTTAAATAGCTAAGTACTTGCAGATATATCGAGACGTTTCAGCAAAGATTACCACGAAAAAAAATGTGAACGATCCAATGAAAGAGCATTAGTTACATATCGGCCACACTAATTACTTCCACTAGAATTATGAATCTGCAATTATGTCTGTGATGGTGTTGCTAAGAGTCGCCAACGCTAGAATAGATTTCAAAGTGCAAGTATAATGGTTCTGCCCAACTACATATACTGAAGTATCGTGTGCATGTTGTTTATCACATATTTTACGTATCAGATTGTAGTGTGTTAGAGGAGCGAGAAGCTGGTATTTGAATCGAATAAGGACAAGTGTTCACCCACAGTCATACGATGATTATAATATGATTAGATGAACGGATGTCGATAAGTAGGTGAGACTCAAGATTCACTTTCTTTCAGATTTTGTTAATTGCCTGAGAACTAAAATACAAATCAAAGAGGTTCAGAGAAGATCAGCAAGACAACTTTACGTATCGCAGCATGAGAAAAATAGCCGAGACATGCAAAACGCGAATTTACGCGCACATATAGACCTCAGTAAAAGCAATTTAGGTATGAAAGAAACGTCAATACCCTCAAGAGAAAAGTGAATAATAAATTCCGCACAAAATGTCTAATTCATCTTTACAGCAGCTGGAACAACTACTGCGTGCTTCTGATATTTTCACATAAGGAACACGTAACAGCAATCAAATTTCAGTAACCAGCGAATGAATTATAGTCAGTCGAATTTACTATTCATTAGTCATATTACTAGGATTTACGAAAATCGAAGATTAGAGATACTCAGCACGCACTTGAAGCATGTCCTAATATTGTACTTTTATTTTGTAATTTGTATTTTATAATTACGCGCATGTGACACGACGTCGTTCTATCATTCTATAAATAAGCTTCAGTTGTGGACTTGTTGATGTCTTACTTTCTGAGTTCCTGTGGAACGTTTCTTTCTCAATCTTATAAAGACTTGTAGTAAATGAGGCTTGGAACGATCGTTTGCGACCAGCTTATCGTGGAATCATTGATTTTCGTCCCGTTTACCAAGTAAATTGAACCCGTTTTCGATAAGGCATATCAAAATTTCACTTATCAATTATTGGATTTCACTCGGTATAAATGTTTCTTTATAAGGCATTATTACTGAAATACTCACAGTTATCTATAACTGGTAAACATTATTCAGTTTTTCAGAGAGTAAATTTCATTTTAGAACGCTTTGTTTGTGAAAATCCCTGCAAGTATACATTTGTAATATGTAGTTATTGATTCTTTCAGTACTACATTTCTTTTATTCTGTTCAATTCCATTTTTAGATGATAATATTTGTATTTTTTTATAATTTCTTTTTTGTGCGCCTTTGCTGAGATTCTATGTTTCATTCGGAACTGCAATATGTTGTTTGAGGTGATAATTAGTTATGACGAGAGCCATACTGAACTGTCGATCTCTTAGATGAAGCGCTTACACTGACTGGAAGTGTGCATTTTTATAGTGAATTTGAGCACTCTTCCAGAATGGGAAACACTCTTTATTATCAATCAAGGATTTCAAATGAGCAAGACGCATATCTAAAATTCCTTGAAAGGTATAACTCAATTATTAACCTCAGTTTTGATCCTACACAGAGCACCGTGATTCTGAGAATATTTATAACGGATGTATATTCTAACTAAAATAATACAACATTGATAAAATATATATCAAAAAATGAAGAAAATTAGAACGATTGTCTTCGTCTTATATCCTTAGTTTTATGAGATCCGATAAACCTGAATTTCATGTCTGTTTACAGAGGAGAATCATTATTTTCTCTTGTATTCTCAGTTAAACCTTACTAGATTCACGTTTTTCTTAGAACCCAGTTGAATATTAAATAGTGAAAATCTCTCAATTTCAGCATTGTTTCAAATCGCGTAAGTGGCATTTTTCTTTACCATAGAATATAATTAAATACGCTCCGCTTGATATTGAACAAATGGTTAATACAAGGACAGTATCAAAATTTTCATTGTAAATATGGGATTTTGGAGAAAAGCGCGATAGTGCAATAACGCTGTTTATCAGAAAATCACTGAAGCTGAAAATGTAAGAGTGTTCATACTATATTTGTAACGGCGAAAGTAAGTTCCTCAAGAATGAAATAGTTATTATGAGGTATATGATGGGCAAAGAGCTAGTGGAAAAACATGTGCTGCATACCATCTTTAAAGAGCTTAGCTACTGAAGTAAACTGACATCTTTTCAGGCCTAAGGTGAGAGAATTCATTTTAAGACCTTACGAATTGTACTTGTGAAAAAGGAAACGAAGTGATAGTTTTGCGCCCGAAGGAAGTAAAGAGAATCGCACTTATTGAATGATTATGCTAAAAATTCAATAGTTGAGCTTTCTGATTCACAATAACTGGAAATCAACCCATCCGACAATATGTTCCTGAAAAAAATATTACGTAAGCACACTTCGGACTGAAACAAAATCGCAGTCCTTTCACTACACATCATATTGATTACTCGAACAGACAAAATATACTGTTATTATATGAACGCTTTAGTTGTGACCATCATCTGGTGAAACGATTCGCACTATTCACGTACTCACTGCTTATCATTTATCACAGCTGCCATCCATGTACTCTCTTTAGAGAATTACTTCAATAAATCTCTACGTATCCTGTATATTCTGATTTCTGATTGCTTATCAACTGATACGTCAACATTGAGATTCTGTCTGTTTGTAGCATCTCACAGTTCATTCATTGTGCTTCAATAATTTGCCATTTCAATTATTCGATAATGGTATTGTTTTTTAATATTTGTAATTACTAGGTTACAGTTTGGAATACTGTAGATTTGATTGTGTGTGCATGATGAACTGCCTACTTCATGTCTAGCTTATTATTGCCTAATTTTAAATACTTATTAGTTCTTTAGCTCATGGAGAGTTGCATCACTAGTCTCCATTAATTCACTTGCTTCCGGAGTAAAGTCGTGAGCCGCCAAATGTCTGCATTCAGCCAATTACTTTCTACATGTTGCTATTCATCAAACTTTTTGATTTGACGGTCTTTCATAGCATACAAGTCAAACGGGTATCTGTGACAACCTAAGTCGAAGATGGATAATAGCCGAAAGTGCCAGTGCCTATGGTTGAAAACAATGATGAGACAGCAATGGAGCATCAGCCTCAGGTGTCAATTACATCACATGTATCATGAAAAAATATAATAAGACAGAAATTCTCGGTAGAAATGAATCGTTTAAATTTCTTACAACTCTAGATAGCTCCGAATAGCTTTCGTGATTCATACATTTTGCCACTTTGTTGTCATTGGATTTATTAGTCTGCAATAAAATTGGAAGTGAATATCAGATTGTGTGGAGATTGATGAATAATCATGAGTTCAAAGTCAAAAAACAATGGTAACACTTACGAAACTGGTGGTATAACTACACCGCCGTCGCGTTTACAACTGTAATCACTGTTGTCATTCTGTCCACAGCTAAATATTTTATTAGTCAAGATAAATTTCTAGCCTACTTTTTAAATAATCTATCATTTTTATTTCAGTTTCTTCCGCTTGACTCTCTAGAGCGTCTATGAAATTATTCAAAATAGCATTGTTTAAAATTCACTATTGTTTGGTTGGTTGATCATCAGTATGCAGAAACTTATAACAGTGAAAACAGAAAAGAATTTCAGCATTTCAGAGTAGAGTGGTGCAAAGTAACGATGAGTAGAGTATAAATGAGCAGCATAGAGTGGAGTAGAAGAACATGCGCTTGAAGTGCAGAAAGACGAAAAAATGATTAGCTTTTATGGAATTTTATAACCAACAAATTGATCATACCGAGTGACTGTGAGCAGTTTTCGTCCTGTTTCTTTAACATATCCATCCGAATATCTGGGTTCTCATAATCTGCAAGCAAATCATTTATGTTGATAAACACTCAAAATTAAAGTATATTCAAAAAACTTTTGAAAATCAAGTATAAAATTTTCAATACATTATTGTCGATGATATAGGAAATTACTATAACTTCATTGCATACAATAATGATGTAACTGAGTAACTGAGCAAAATGCTGAAATGAATAATACTTAACTTCAATTTTGTTTATCCTAAACAGTTCGGTGGAATCGAGCAAAAACCGATTATCTTTGCTGTTATCTGGTGATCGTTAACATCACGTACAGTTGATGACACTTCTTTTAAACGATTACTACCGATCAATATGCGAAAATTTTTTTACACCCACAAACCTCAAACTACCTTTCTCTTCCACAGGATGCAAAAGTGTGTTCACAGCCGACATACAAATACCGTCTGCGATTTCTGAAATCAATAAATAATAATCGAAATTGTCTGATGAAAATGAATATTTGTTTGTCATATTTAAGATCTTGGAAAATCAGATCTCATTCTGACTATAAGAAGTTTCATATAATGAGGCCCCAGTCGAACAATTAAACAACAGTCATTCTTGAGGTTTTAGTGGAAGCTCAAGTACACTTGCCTCGTAATTTCTTTCTCTTATCAAGAGCATCCTTGTACTCTCGTTCTTTCAGCAACTTGACTGAATCTGTTATCGATAAAAAACGAAATACGCAAAAAGTCAAACAAATTGAGACGCACATGTTTTTGAATTTATTAGACAAATTGCTGATGATATCAGTAACCGGAAATTTAAGACTGATATAACTTCTTTTCTATTAGAGCACCAGGTAAAACGAGCGTGTTAGGTCCCTTTGCGCAAACCGAATTTAGTAACAAGTCGGATATCTACAATAAAACTTTGTAATATGTGACAAAAATAGAAATGCATGTTACAAATGTAGACACAGGATCGTAATCATCCTTTCTTTCGTGCCTAAAGGTCCACCGTGATGTCACATATAAATTGGTTTGAATAACGCACAGTCTCATGGATTCTACGCTTTCTATGATTGAACCTACCAGCATTTTCAGGTTTTTCCAACTGCTGTTTTTTATCCACTGTGTTCATTTGCTGAACTATAACATTGAAAATACAAACTCATTACTGTTTATTTTCACAAATATTGTATTGAGAAGATGGATAAACTGTTTCAGCAAATATTACAATGAAAGATAAGATATACGAACCATTACTAATGAATAATTAGTTCCTTTTGCCTTACAAAAAGAAGCAAAAATCAACAGATTGTCAACTGAAGTGCCTAGTGAATATTGAAATACGATCATTCATCTAGGCGTTGTTGAGTTGACTGGCGCAAAATGCACACTGAAACATAATTTAGCAAAACAAAACATAAAATCAAAGTTCATTTAGCGGATTCAGTTGTTTAATACGAATAGAACCGAGTCAATTATATGTTAGACTTCTTACATAGCTTTGGCACTAAGTATGGTGTAACGAGGGCTAGTTAATCAGCACTACATGTATGATCTTAATACAGAAAACAGTGCAAAAACATCAATGGCGTGAAGCACTTGCTTACTTATCCGTTTATCTAGCTCTGTTCGTGCATTCCACTTCATTCGAGAGAATACATCCAATTGCTCACATCCTATGAGAGTAAAATCGAAACATGTAAATGGTTTTGTTTACTAACATTGGCATTTTTATATAAATCGTGAATAGCAGTTTGAGGCTCCAGTGGTTTGTTAATTGTACGAATTTGCCGAAATTGTTTGAGTGTCTCAAAGAATTTCTTTTTTGTCAGGAGATTGTTGGAAAAAATTAACAGCATGCACAGTAGGCACCAAGATTCCTTAATTGTGTAGAAATCTAAATAGCTGTATCTTCATGAAACGTCCAAAGTATAGTTTTTAATGTAATCATGCTGCTTCTACATCTATGACGAAGCATTTTGATTGCACGAGGAGATAACAAAAAAGCCTAAGCATGAATAGTGGATAATTAATATCCATCTATTCGAACTCACCATCTTCAATTATTAGTTTCATGTAATTGCTCCAGGGTCCAGGATTCTTCTGCTGGAGCATATGAATACCTCGAATGAATAATCATAGAGATATTTATAATGAAGGCATGTATTAAATTAAACGTATGAAAACAAACTAAATTCATCGATGTAATAGGATTCGAAGTAAGACAGAGACCACAATAATTGAATTCGAAAAATTAAATTTTAGATTATACACAGGTTGCAGTACAATATGGTTCAAAATGATGCAATACCTTAGTGGAATAGAAAACAACATTTGACGTCATATCAATAAAACACTGTGATCATATAGGGATAACAACACTCACAAACGTTTGGTTGAATGGAGTTATTCTTCTCTATAAGTTATTAATGTGATATTTAAATTGAAGTGTAATATATATAGGAAATGTTACGTGTCGTAGGTGAAAATGTATTTTGCACAAGTGAATTGAACTATTGTTATTCCAATTTGTCTGGGCATACGTGAAGAGGCCTAATACATATTAGCAAAAGCCAGATAAACAATTTATTATTATTATTTCTACTTAAATTTGACAAAATAAACAGTGAAAAAGAATTATTTGCATTGATGTACAACGCACCCAAGTATTTGTTTTGAATGCATTGGAACTTTGGATAGTGTTGTAATTTCCAAGAGATTTCAGTATCTGAAACAAGAAACACGTTAATAAAACCAACAAATCAAACATATTCTACTGACGTAAATAATATGTAAACTAGAGATGAAAGTTCACAATGTAAAAATATACAAATTGTAAATATACCGTTGAGATAATTGAGAGCCCACTTCACATTGTTAGCTTCGTCTACTTTTTGAAATACTGCAATAATTAAATATCAACGATAAAATGTGTTCAGATAAACAAAGATGATTAAAAATAGTGATGTTTGACGCATCATTTCTTCATGACAAGAATAACTGTAATTTTTCAAAACTTATTTCGGTCGAAAATTTTCGAGAGCAGAATTATCACGTTTATCAATATATATTGACCAGGTGAATTGATTCAATTAGGAACATCTATTTTCGGTGAAAACATGTCAGTAAATGGGTTACCCTAATGTTCGTCTGTGCTTAGTTGCATATTCGAAATCAAGCTGTGAGATTCTGAAAATCGGTATTATGCTAGATAGGTAGACAGTGTTGTGCCCAAAACGACACAATTTAAATTTTTGAAACTTAGGCAAACATGCTCACCATCTTTGCATTCTTCTTGCGTTGAATTCATACCAGTACAAAATTCATCTTTGAGGGTCTCATCTAAGTATGGAATAACGACAGAATATCGCGTAAACGTTTTTTCTTCACCTAAATTACTAACGATTTACATATTCCATTTCAGCAAGAATAAGATGTACTTACATTCCATTTCTATCTGCTTTCCATAAAGTTCACTGTAATTCAGTACTGCGATTTTCATATCATCTTAAAATAATTAGATGAACAA
>CALYCR020000045.1:0-21276 GCA_944470395.2 Schistosoma turkestanicum | reverse complement strand
GGGTGCGGCGTTCTGTATACTGGGACGTGAGAATGAGTTGGATGGATCAAGCATTGTGTCTCGAATTATCAGGTAGGACACTGTCTTTGACGTGTGTTGGTTTGAGACGACCAATACTGACCGTGCCGATCAACCTTGACGATCTTTTCGTGACGAGAGATCACGCGGAACGATCCTTCGTTAGGCTTTTTCAAAGGTTTAAGTACCGAATCTACTCGCATGAAAGCATGTGAAAAGGTCAACAACTCTCAAGGAAGAGCGATGTTAGAGTTGACACTGGAGGCAGTGTTCGCATGTACGTAGATAGTCGTTAAACGTCATCTGATATACACGAAATCGCTGCTCCATTGTGTGAAAAAATTCCCCAGGCAGATGCAATGTCGTGCCGTATACAAGTCCAGAAGCGGAACATTCGATATCTACCGTTGCTGCTCTGTAATCGCCGTGTCGTCTCCAACTAATTCCATCCTTTTATGCGAACCGAATGGAGAGAGGATGCTCAAGGACTATGAGAAAGACGAAGCAATACATATAGCAAGTAAACTGTCAAACTCATGCTTAGCGAAAACTAATCTGTCCAGTATCAGTCAGCAAGGTTTACAGGTGATGATGTGGCCTTCCACATAATCACCAGTTGAATCTCCTCGGTTTAGTTACTTTGGAGTGTAGATGAATTTTCTAACGTAGCAGTTCAATTTGATTCCAGTAGGTGTAGGTCGAACGCTCCCTCCCCTAGTCCAATATCAGAACACAATAATTCTAGGAGAAAATGGTCTATTATTATATTAAAATGGAAATACAAACATTTACCTGACAATTAATACACCTTCCAAGTCGAAGTTACTCAGATGAGTATCCGAGTTCAAAAGAATAGGTGATGCTAGTATTAACCGCCACGATATCAAATCCAAATATAGCTGTAGCCATATTATATATCAAATTTAAACAAAATGTGTACAGTTCAGAAGCAAACATAAAAACTTCAATGTAAGTACAACATATAGAAATAATAACAATATACAATGATAAAATCTCAAAATGGAATCAAATAGAGTACCGAAATGTCAACAGAAAGAGTCAGTCATATCATAACACAAATATATATACATGGACGGATTTTCCAAAAAAAACAAAACATTCGAAAAATATTCTACATGGAGAATCTATCAAATATAACATTAAATAAATAATCATGCAAAAAAATACATTAGTTATTCAGTACGCGTTTGTTGGAGCGTCAAAACCCATGGATTTGATATTCGACGAAGTATCGATTAACTGAAGTTTACGTGATTTGAGTAGCAATTCATAGAGCTGTAGGGAATCGATTCCGATTAGGGCTATGGGAACATCAGCAGCGATGAACCACCATATTTGCTGTACTTGATTCTTCAGGTTGATCGTTAGCTGTGGTGTACCGTAGGTAGGAACGGCAGAGCCATACTCAGTTCGCGGCTGAAGCATTGTAGCTTGAGACTTGCTGCAACCAGACCATACGACAGAAACTTGGACACCTGTTGCCACTCGGTGCCTAGTGTTGGTGCGAAAATCGTGCACATAAAATAAGCGAGCAACCTGGGGTGACGGGAGAAAATGAATTTACCCGCACCTTACATTCTATTATATAATAGCTATCCACCATTTAGAAACGTTGCTGCAGGTAAAATATCTACTAAACTATATTGATTTGATATATGCAACAGATAAGTTAAAACAATGGAGATAGATGAATATTAGACTCACCGCAATCGGCTTTCATTGTGAATAAATGTTAGTTCACCAATTTCAATGACACGAGTCTTATCAATATTGACTATGATCACCATTACAGACCAATCATATGCCTGCCACAGAGGAAAAACTTGGATCCATACAAAATAATATATTTGATGGCGATTTCGTGGTAACGAAAGACTAACGAAAAGAAGTGCGGAAATAGAGAGACAGTGGAATCGAAATGGCGGAAACACAAAGAGAAATTTTTGCACGTACAGAGTACGCATAAGAAACGGATCTAGTAAAACAATCACTGGTACATTTGGTTACAATAATGAATGTTTCTATTCAACAAATCGCGTCCTCTTCGTGCAAGTAGATCACTACAAGTTGTTTCAATTTGAAATACTTTACCAGGCGAGGTCACCACAGCCCTCTCAGTGGATAGCTTCAAGAAGAGACTTGATAAACACGTATTCACATACGGATTATCGTCTCCACCTCGGTCCAGCTGTACCTCTTGCATGTCTTGAGACCTGTTAGTTGTCATTACTGTCATCTCTCCAGATCAATAACCTGATCTATCTCGCCCATTATCTTTGTTTCGTCCCCCTTGCTTACACTTCAGTCATGTCGCACAATCTTCACCTCTAATTTAAAAACAAAATTATTTATTTATTTTGTTATGAAATCTTATTAGCATTAGACATTCATTCTTACTATTCTCTAAACTGCAACTAGCCGATCTTTGGCCTGGTCAGATGATAGCTGCTGGTATCTAAAAATCCTAATGCCGTAAAACGAACGCATTTATTCAAATCACGGGACATACAAATCCACAAACAAGTGACAACTGATTTGAACTTGTGTAGTCGAGTGGCTAGACCCTGATCCGTTGGAAACTACCAAACCCCTGGAACAGTATCAAAATAACAAGAAAGGTTGGAAAAGGAATCGACTGGTTTATTCCAACTCGTCAAAAGAAGTTGGAATTATTGGCCATTAGACATATTGGACATTGGACACCATACGCAAATATACAAGTTCGACGTTACCTAGTGCTCTTGGCTAGTTCGCTGTTTTCCTTTTATTTTGAACTCAAGTGTGGTATTCAATCTTTCGTATCCGTGAGATAGACTTGGAATGATGTACTTATACGATTTAATAGATGAAATAAGTATTTGGTTCATAAGAATAATTAACAAAGCGTCATTGCATAGTATTATATTTATAATTGTGTATGCAGTGGTATTGGTCTAACCATGAGTCTGTTACATAGGGTTCTATTCTGTATCAATTTACGAACATGGTTCATGAGTACAGAAGAGATGTTTAGGTTTTGGGTATTCAAGCGTGGTTACATGTGACTCGGCAGTCACTGTTTACTTTTTAGTAAGCATTATGTTTGTAAAGTGTGATGGGAACAGAAAATGTAAATTGTTTAGTGTACGTTATTCATTATAGAGTTATGGAGATTGTTGTTTGTCATTGAAATCATGAATAAATCATTGTAAGTGTATAGTCCGAAATTAGTGATTCGGAGATGCCCAAAATAGAGTTTTAGAGTGATGCGCCCTGTAAGACCTGTAAAGCGTGAGTTTAGATTAAAAGTATATTGGTCAAGTACAGTGTTTACAGATGCTACGTTTCAAACATAATTTGTCACTGTAAACTCCAGTATTTTACTTTACCTGTCACTTGTTTGTTATGCAGCAGAATAAGTCAGTTATTCATTTAATCATGTTACAATGGTCAGCAGAAGTTTCTGAGAAAATCTAACAGGGTTTGGATGATGAAACTTTATGTGGACCGAGTTGTTATGCATATATTCATAATTTTAGTGCCACCTGTTCTCTTTATTGAACTTTCTATCTATTCCTCTATTTATCATGCTTATTTGATTTTTCGGTGGAATGTTTCGTTTCATTTTGTGTCAACTGTAAAACTACTATTTAACTAGTGATCGATCTTCTAGACCTTTTTCACTAGTCTGTGATATAACTCTTTAATGACAATAATGTTTCCCTGTTTCTTTTAAAAGTTTGATTTTTAAGCTGTAGATGTTTAATAGGTTGGATACATTTTCACTGTTACCTCTCATAATATCTTTTTTCATCTTGGTTTTTTTTCACGCATGGTAATGCTATAGATCAAACGTCAGTGACTTAAATTTTATTCGTTCGATTGCGGCATACCATAACACTTATTTTGTATGCGCTTTTTCATTTGATTTAAGTTGTGGAAATGAGTCGATTGTTGTGTAATTTCGTCAGACTATAATTTATAAACGAACGACCACATTTGTGAGACCGAGTCTTGTGTTTTTACGCAAAGGCTGTCCTATTTGATGGTTACATACCATTTTGGCAGTATAGCTGGTGTGCGTTTGTTGAAAATCCTCAACAATAATTCCTAACGCTTTCATCCAGCTATAAACCTTATTCCTCATGCCTCACATCAATTTCTAACCATCTTTCAACCATACTTAGTTGGTGAATTTTCTTTTCGGCACTGCTCCAATGTGGCCTTCTCTGTAAATTTTAATTTTCTCCAAAAAATATGTGTCGTTATATGACAAAGTGATTGATTCATATTTTCACTTCGAATTTTATATATATATATATATATATATATATATATATATATATAATGTTTATGCGTGTCTCTATCTACGTTCCCCATTTGCTTGTTATTTCAGACTTTGATGATGTCATGTTGATCGCGCAAGTAAATCACAAGAATTAGGAACTAATCGAGTTTGTTGCTCATCAAGTACCAAATGAATCACTCTCTTACTGTTTTTAAACAGCTAAAACGTTTTCCCGGTTTACGTCATTTGGCGTAAGAAATAAAATTATTAAAATTTGGATTGGAAATTTAGAATAGGTCTGTTCGATAATGAAAAGCTTGTTGTAACACACAAAAGCGCCGGTGTTGACGTTGATTTGGTTAATTATAATACACCTGGAGTTTATTTTGCAGCTTATAATCAAGATGGATTTGTTTTAAACACTGGTACCAAGGTGGTTGGACCATGTGTTGCTTTCCCTCAATTCGCTCTTAGCTGGAATGTATGTTGTCTATATTAGATCAATTGTAGATTTAAACTCTTTTTTTTTCAAGGTGAAAGATGCTTTGGATATTTCAGAAGAGTCCTTATCTTTACTTTTCATGCTGGAGCCTCCACTTGGTACGTGTACTGTTTAGTTATATTACTAATTGCCTAACGATTATATCTGCAGAGGTTCTCATAATTGGTAAAGGAGAAACAAAAAGTCCAGTTGATTACCGTAAAATACTGAAAATATGCTGGGAACATCGTCTACCTGTGGAAGTTATGCCAACAGTTAGTGTTCATATTTTTACGCTTGTAATATTTCAGTTTTTGTAATGTCCCTGAAATTCCTGGAGTAATATCGTTCCTAACTAAATTCATCTCAAGCCTAACTGTAATCGAAATGGTTATTAGTAATTTTATCTAGACAAAACTTGACATGGATTCTTATGTCATTAATGAAAAGAGTCTAGATTGTGAAATTAGTAGATAGCATCAGTGGTCGATGGGGAAAATAAGCTTAGTAGCCATGATTTAAAGTAGTGTGTAAGTCAGTGACTTTAATTTCCCTGTTGTTATTGAATCATTTTGTAATTTAAGTTCCCATATGCTGCTTAAAAATGACATAAGATATTATAATTAGCAGTTATTTCATAGGTTCGACTCATTTTTCTAGAAATTGAGACTCAATTGACCTAAAATCCATTATTTTAAGATTATAATACTGACTAACTTTAACCAGAGCCCTTATGTAACACATTCAACTTTAGGTGCTGTATCATAATAATTATAAGTGGAGTTCAACCTTGTCGGGTCTAGGCAGTAACTACCAAAGACAAATGGGTGAGGTCGCGCAAAACCCCTAGATCAATCAGAGTTAGACATTAACACCGTTGGATGCCGGCCCAGTGGTCCGATGGTTAGGCGTTCGCGCACAATACCGAAGGTCCCGCGTTCGAATCCTGCGAGGAGCAGGAGTCTTGGATACGCACTGCTGATGAATCCCATACCAGGACGAAACGGCCGTCATGCAGTGCTTCCAGGTTTCTAATGGTGGTCTAACAATGATTGATTGATGATTTCAAATGTGTAAAAAAACACAAACCTCCAAAACTCTGCCTCAAAATTATAAATTCATTGTTGGATTTCATTGGGATCATGAATCAATCAATGTTGGATTGCAATCAGACACTCGGAAGTACTGGGCAACCTAGTACAGGACTCATCAGCAGTACTTTTTCACAAACTACGCAAGCGGTAATCGAACCCCGGGGGCCTTCGATTTCGCTTGCGAACGCTTAACCTCCAGACCACTGAGCCTGCATCCAACGATATTAATTATCTAACCTTATAGCAGCTATACACTGAAGAATTTATGTTGTTAATAATAGTTTGCGTACAAGCAACGTGGCACTTGGTACGTACTTACATCAATTCAAGTTGCTATATCTCATTAACACCGAGATATGGAGTTGTCAGGCTTAATCTAAGGGCGGCAGAGCTAGTTACAGTATTAGTGGTAATGGAAAAGATTGGGCACCGAAGATAAGATAAGACCCGAACCAGGTAGTTTACATCTGCTGACATGGCTCAGTTCGTTTGTCAATAACTTCGTGAATTTGTGCCATGATTTGTTTTAGCTGCCCCTAACTTTCTTCCAGCAGCAGTAAGGCTTCCAAATTCATGAAGTGTAAATTGCGTTGGTTCTTTATCTTGACAAGGTTGGGGTCAAGTGAATGACTCTACTCAGATCCTGTATGTGCGTTTTGGAGACGCAAAATACATCAGTGGCGCGAGATCATAATGACCTTGCTAAGGAAGCCTGTTATCCTATTCGGCACAGAGTCCAAACACTAAAGGCTCCAGCGTGAGTTTAGAATGGGGTTTCAGGAGACCAGGAATAACGTTTCGCGAAGTTAAAACGTTTGCATCAGCGGTGCGAGGTGATAAAAGAATAAAAGAAGGGTTGGTCGTGGAAATTAGAGAGTTATTAAGTGGTGTAGGGAGGATTTGGTTATGACTAGTTTAGACTCGTGTTCTTTTACGAATATGAGAGCTGGTGTCACTTCCCCTCTGCCCAAACTTTGGAGGGGTGCTTCTTGAAGTACCTGAAACACAATATGGATTAGTGTTGGTCTTAACGACGTTGGAGCTTGACTGCAGAGCCAAATGGACAACTACTTAAGGCCGGTTACTCACGGTATTTTTATTGGCAGATTTTGAAGTGTTGGCTCCGCTCTTCAAAAGGCCTTACTGCTGGAGACAGAAATCCATGAGGTAAGGTGAAGTGTGACATTTTTAAGGTCGATCTTTTTCAACCCCTTCCTTCCTTGTGAGAAGGCAGTAAGTAACATCGCTGCAGAAGCTAGTTGTCCGTGAGAATCATCTTACTGCTGTCACACCCCTCTACAGTCAGCAGTACGACTTCGCCCTCAGATATTGATTTGCGGATTTTAGTCTTACCGTTCTCCAATCGACTTGCCTGACATAGTAGGTAATATGCAAAGGATTCTTAGAAAACAATATTTACTTATGCTTGAAGTGTGTGACTCTTCATATTTATGTGCAGTTATAACTTATGCCATCAGTAGAGTGCCACGTTTTATGTACTTTTCTAACCTTAGCCACACTCCAGATAGCTTATAGCTGTACAAACGATATGAATACAGAACTATGCGATTTTACTAATCTCATATCACTTCCGTAGATAAAACACATTAACAACAGTTGTTAGTGATAGGGAGTGAAGTAGTCGAACGTGTAGACCGCTTCACTTATCTTGGGAGTCTCATCAGTGCTGATTGCCTGGTGACTGACGAAATCTCAGCACGGATACAGAAGGCTCGATTGGCTTTTGCCAACCTGCGTCACTTATGGCGTAGGCGAGATATCCGTTTGCTGACTAAAGGACGAGTGTACTGTGCAGTGGTTCGCTCCGTCTTACTTTATGGCTGTGAAACATGGCCAGTGAGAGTAGAAGATATGCGTAGGTTACTGGTTTTCGATCATAAGTGTCTTCGAAGCATTGCTCGTGTATCCCGGGATAACCGTATAAGCAATGCTGTCGTTAGGAAACGAGTACTAGGAAAGAATGGCAGATCAATAGATGAAGTAATGAAACTTCATCAGTTGAGGTGGTTGGGACATGTGTTGCGTATGCCTAACCACCGACTGCCTCATTGAGCTTTGTTCTGTAATGTAGGAATAGGTTGGAAGAAAGTTAGGGGCGGCCAAATCAAAACATGGCACAAATCCATGAAGTCATTGATGAGTGGACTTAACCATGTCGGTAATTGTCGACTACCTGGTTGGGGTCCGCGAGATGATAATAATCGATGGTTAGAGACCCTGAATCACATGGCTCAAAACCGTTTGCAGTGGTGCAGGTGCATCCACTCTTCGTGTTCTCTCAAATCCTAATCTTCTAGATTCTTCAACCCCTCTAGTTTTGACTTTCTAAACTTATCTCATTAAACCATACTTCTTGAATAATATCTTCTAATCCTAACCTCTCCGATTACTTCCAATACCCTTACTACCTCTTCTACTATTGGATTTGAATTGACAATTATATCTCTGTGCTGATGTGGTATGGCAACATGAACTGATGTACTTACGTACGAAGTTCTACGTTGCAACTGACTGACTGACTGAACAACAGTTGTTATATTTTGCAACTAAAAACATTTGAAAAAAATTTCATGATAACTTATACCGTTTATTTTTACCTTAACTATTTTTTTTTAGCATCATGCAATAGGAACGTTTAATTTTTTAAATTCAGAAGGTCGATATGTTGCTGCCGCGGTTATTCCACCACGTCGTTTAGATATTTATGATGAAGCTGATCAAAAAGCTAGACATTTATTATTAGAAAGAGAAAATCAAGAATCAAATGATGAAACACAATTATTGAATTCAACTAATTCAACTAAATTGCTGCTGAAATCAAATGATTTTAAAGGAGAAATTACTGTTTCACGTTCACCGTTGATAGGTTCCAGTAAGCTAGAGTCATCATCATCATCATCATCACCAACTTCCTTGCCGTCTGGTAGTAGTAGTAAAGAAGAAACGTGAATGTATTGAAATGTCAATGTTTGTATATATGTATAACTAGACATAAATCCTGTTGTTTTCTCTGTTTTGCATAATAAACACGTAGATAGCACAATTTTGTTCTTAATGGTTCTATGAATAAATTTGTATCTTTATTTTTTTTACGTTGTAAACTTTAACTACTTAAAATGTTTTCAGTAATAAAATGATATCATTAAAAAACACTGGGAATATATGGTTTCGGATAGATTTTTTCTACATTTTTAAGCTCCACTAAATAATCTTTTTGAAGGTAAGAGTTCAAACTTCTATTTCATGTAGATATGAATTTGATTTATTAGGTTGATGCCCCTAAACCTGGATGTTCATTGTTGGGCTTTACACAGTTGGTGTAACGCACAATCTATTATATAAGTTTGTAGTGTATTCTCTGTATCGGATTTGTAGAAATTATTGAGTTTCATGAAGGTTGTTGAAATTACTTATGTATTCGATTCACGTCATTGTTGGTATACTGAATAGGCGTGTGGATTCTTTAAAGTACTCAAAAGCTGTTCAGCAGATCTCATTTGATGTACATAATTACTATAGGTTCTGACATCAAGCGTCAGAAACGTTCGAAATGAACAAGAATTACGGCTACAGGTGCCATTGGTCACATGAATTTTGAATTTATTGAGACAAATGTAAATTTTTTTTACAACAAAGATTGTGTATTCTATGTTTAATTCTAAAAGCCACAGCATTTCCATTACCAGTCAGTCAGTCAGATGCAACGTAGAACTTCGTACGTAAGTAAGTACATCAGTTCATGTTGCCATACCACATCAGCACAGAGATGTAATTGTCAAAGTTTTAGAAGTAATCGGAGAGGTTAGGATTAGAAGATATTATTCAAAACGTATGATTCACTTAGATAAGTTTACAAAGTCAAAACTAGAGTTGTTGAAGAACCCAGAAGATTAGGATTTGAGAGAACACAAAGTATAAGTGCACCGGCGCCATTGCGAACGATTTTGAGCCATTTCATTCAAGGTCTCTAACCATCGATTATTATCATCTCGCGGACTCCAACCAGGTAGTCGACAATTACCGATATGGCTAAGTCCAATTGTCAATGACTTGATGGATTTCTGCCATGTTTTGGTTTGGTCGCCCCTAACTTTTTTCCAACCTACTCCTACATTACAAAACAAACCTCGTCGAGGCAGTCCATTACCAATGAATTTTAAAGTAAAATATCAAATCGAACTTTTGTGATTTTTTTGGTGTTCATCGAATTTCTTCAAATGAATCATTGTCGGGTCGTAATCGCCAAGTTGCCTTTTCATTACTACCACAAAATGATACTATTTGAAAGAAAATATCAGTATTCTACTACTGAATTTCAGCTGTTGTTCTATTTCATACTTTTGTCTGTCATTCGGATTCTTCAAATATTAATCAATCTGTTTTACAAATGCCCCGTGTCTCACCTTTAGTGAATTTAGCATCCAAATAGAACTATTAATTCAGATGGTGGAGAAAATTTGTAGCTCAGATGGATGATTTCGGTGAAGTTTAGGTTCTCTGAGCTGAATGTTTTGGTTGTGGAGATTTTATTATTGTTCTACTGAACAACATGAGCACTAACTTCAGGTCAAGAAGTGAAGTATACGTTTGACCCGTAGCTTGTCCTGCTGACCTCGATCTTGATTGGTTGTTATTGACCTTTAGCCTGTAGTTCTTTGCACCTTTGTTTTTATTGTATCCCCCTTTGATCTGTTTCTTGATCCTATGTTGTCTATGAATTTTCTGATTGATTGGTGAGTTGGGTCAATGTCGATGTGTTTGTTGATTGCTGATATTGACCTGAATGCACAGCTTCAAAAAATTACACATTTAAATTATGAATCAATCACTGTTAGACAACTATTTGAAACCTGGAAGCACTGGAAAGTCGTTTCGTCCTGGTATGGGACTCATCGGCAGTGCACATCCACGACTGTTGCTACTCGCAAGACTTGAACCCAGGATGTTCGGTCTTACTCGCGAACGCTTAACATCTGAACCTCTGGGCCGGCATCCAACGGGGTTATTGTTTAATTCTGTGGAATTTAGGGATTTGGCATGATCTCACCCATTTGTTTTCGGTAGTTATTGCCCACACCTGACTGGGACCAGAAGGACTATTAATTAGTAAGTATGTGCAACAAGCTCTTCTGTCAAGTTTTAATGATGACAGAGCATGTTCTTGTTGTACAATACGCTTCTGTATCATTCTCAAAATATTTTTGTAGTTATATATATATATATATATATATATATATATATATATATATATAAACCGATTGCTTAAATTTATGAACAAATGAGGGGAGAGGGTTATCTGTAACTTTTAGTACCGAATCTTATTTCATAGAATGAATGCCTGGTTTGGCCAGACCAGAACACGGCACAAAACCATGAAGTCACTGACAACAGGACTGAACCATGTTAGTAGGTGTAGACTACCTGGTTGGGGTCAGCGAGAGGATGCTAGCCGATAGTTACAGACCTTGGACGACATGGCTCCAAATCGTTTGCAATAGCTCAAGTGCATCCACTCTTTGTGTTCTCTCAAATTCTAATCTTCTAAATTCGTCATCACATTTACATTTCTCTTTTTATGTTTATCTCAATGGGTTATACTTCTTGAATAATATCGTCGAACACTAATTTCTCTGATTACTGCTAATATTTCTACTATCTCTACTACTATGGGGTTTGAGGTGACAGTTCGATCTGTATGTGCTAATCATGTATGGCAGCTTGAACTGATGGACGAACTTACGTACGAAGTTCTACGTTATAACTGACTGACTAACTGAATGCCAAATAACTCGCTGTTATGTTCAACGTTTCTAATGTTTACTTATCGGAAAGTGTGCCTTATATTGATTTCCAAATATATTAATTTTTTACAATAAACGCCTTAATCTGCGTTTCTTTAATTTGGCTTATTTTAAAAAACAGTCAAATTAAGGTTTTCTGAGACTCACCGAGTGATATACAGTGTTCTGGAGTTGTTATAATCTCTGAGGTTGTAAAACTTTCATATATTCCTTTGAACATCACCAGAACGTACTTCATAGAGAAGTGAGCTATTGGTCAATTGTAGAGTCCTCTTCTTTTTGAAATTGGTGTTGATAATGTTCAGAAGGTCAATAAGTGCCAATAAGAACCAATTTATCTACCTCAAAGATCACAATAACTCCGACATCTTCATCCGGAACTGTCAATATTAAGATACAGTGTGTAGTTGTGGAATTTATTTCGTACAGTTACCATAGTACTTGTATATGCCTGCAATTTATGAATCTAAGTGATTTAAAATGCTCATATCTTTCTAGATATCATTTTTTTTGAAAGCTGTTAAATTCTGGGCTGACCGTAATTAGACCACCATTGAAAACCAAGAAGTACTTGACAGCTGTTTCTCAGTATGCGACTTTGCGATAGTGCGTGACTATGTATTGCCTGTTTTACATAATTCTCTCATATCTGATATGTTTATTCTCCACTGGTCACGGTTTCTCACTTGGACTTGTGGAATTGCATCTAAAAGTCAGTCACATATGAGCACAGGATTGCATATCCACCCATTTGTATAGAGGTTAAGAGTTTTTGTGCAAGACGGATAATTATACTGCTTGTGGTGAGGTCGTATATTCGTACTGCCGAAGGTCCCATACTAAAAGGATACCGCCGTCCAGTGCGCTTAGCTTTCAGTGATGGTCATAGTAAGGTTTTTTCTAGATATATCAAAATAGCATCATTGATAATATGCTCTCGAATTCCCTGATACGACCATGATTAAGATACTCTTTCCCTTTCAAAATGCTCCCATATGGCCACTCGTGTACGGCCACCGCCAAGGACGAAAAGCGAGTGTTTTTCGCTTTAACTTGCTTAGTAGACACTGAGAATCCACCTAGAGGAGTTGCAAAACCCTAATTCCAAATTAATGGCGCCTATGTGCTCCAGGATCTTGACGAGACAAATGGCGTACAAACCTAATATTGTTGGTTACCTGTTGACGTTGCTCCACTGCCTTGTAGATAAGATCTCTGGATCAAAAGCTATTAAAAATGTCTCCTTAAAACAAGAACATACTTCGATTAGGGCACCTGGACGGTGTTTCATCTTTACGCATAGATCATCAGCTTGTTTGGCGCCTCTTTTGTACCACTGCATATGCTTAGATAAAATAAAACAGTTGATATCATGTGCATTGTACAATGCAAACTTCAGTTTAACCTACTCACCTTATTCGACTCAAAATTTATGTAAATGTGTTACGCCTGCACGTAAACACGTCAACTTGATATACTTGAACTATTACGAGTTTACCTAGTCGGAAAACGAGAGAGAGGATCGAGGATCCGGCGACACTACATGCTACTCAAATCCGATTATCTCAACCACCATATTTAGTAAAAAATAAGACTTGATATGAAGTAGAACTTGTATTCTACAAGCATCCAGAAAGTACGAGGTCCGAATCCAGAAGAGAATCGGGATCCGGGACTGAGCCCTGGTCCTGGTCGTGGTCATAAAATATTAAGGATAATGCGTATTTATACATTTTGATCGAATCGGAAACAGCATCGAATTCTGTGACATTGACAGTTAAGACGACCAATAGGAAGTAACATTTGAAGTTACATTGATAGTCTGGATGACCAATAAGAGACAACATTGAAGTATTTGACTTTGACAGTTAAAACGACCATAATTTTTGACCAATAGAAATCGACCAATAGGATTTGACCAATAATTCTCTTAGGATATTGGATGAATATCCTAACAAAATGGTGACATGATAATTGAAATTACACAAACTTAACGACATATTCTGTTTGTTTTTATCTCACTAAATTTTATTTAGAAATATAATTTCTTATTTGTTGCTACTCTTTTTATTAATTATTAATTCGTTACCTATCTAGTTTTTCTCCAAAATTTCCAATGTTGCATTACGACGGATTACGTTTATTGGTTATCATTTCCCATTGACATGTCCCATGAAATTTAACCAGCGTTTGGTGTCATCATTTTCCACTGAAATCGCCAATAAGAAATCAATAAATCAAGAGGATCCTGTCAATGTACAATGGGAATCAGAAAAACCTAAACGTATTTGGCCTAATCAATTACCTCCATTGATTGAAGCTGTTACACCGCCTTCTTCAACAACTGTAGCAGCTACTTCAAAAGAACCATTGATTAAAGGTTTTTTCAAAGGTCAAGTTAATCTAGTAAGCGTTTGATTGGTTTTCATACTATTATTGCTACTACTACTACTACTAATACTACTGCTACTATTAATAATACTGTAGTGAACGAGAACACAGGTAGGGCAACCGAATTGTATTTAACGGAAAATACAGAGTTACTCAGTAAAATCGGAAAACCATATTGTAAATCGTTCATTTGCAAAATATCAGTTCATCGTATCAAAAACTGGACTGTTCCTGTTGCAAACAACATCAATTCATTGTCACTCACTATTCATGCGTTTCATACAAATTCCATTGTGTTCTCCGCTCTTCTTCCTTTCTTGATCTTCCCCCATCTTCCGCTGCCAGACATTACGTTGACACTCACGCCATATACTACTTATAAGTAGCTCACACCACAATCCTACTTACAATAATGTTACTATTTTTATCATAAAATAATAATAATAATTATATTACTTTGAAATCATGAATGAGTGATTGTTAGGCCACCATTAGAAACCTGGAAGCACTGGAAGGTCGTTTCGTCCTGGTATGGGACTCATCAGTAGCAGTGCGCATCCACGACTCCTGCTACTCACAGGATTCGAGCCCAGGATGTTCGGTCTTGAGCGCGAACGCCTAGCATCTGTGCAACTGGGCAGGCATCCAACAGTGTTAATGTCTAACTCTGTTCAATCTAGGGATTTAGCACGACCTTAACCATCTATCTATCTTCGTTAGTTATTTCATACACCTGACAAGGTTGAACTAAACTGGTCACGTCTTCTCACTAGAACACCGAGAAATTCCTCCTGAAGCTAGTCATTAGTGAGCACATTATACGATTTTTTATCATAGAGTTATACAGGTTGCGAAAAATCATTATCTGACATGAGAAAAAATGGTTCATACGAGTGTGTGTGTGTGAGCCCATTTGCATCAAGCTAAGCTACATCTCTTACTATCCTATACCATACAATGTCTATACCATAAGCTATATAGAGCTCTATAGAACTGAAGGTTTTTTCCTCTGAGACCAGAGGTTTGTTGTGATGAACATTGTGGAGATAGTTTGGCATTACTTTGGCAAGTTTTGCTGGATAGTTGTTCATATACAAATTTAGCTAACAGGATAAGTCAAATTGGTCTGTTGTCTGCTGTGCATGTTGGATTGATTGACGCGATCATGAATCGGAAATAATCACTATGAATATATGTACCTAGTGTATATAAATCGTGTGGGGATGGTCTAGGAGCGTGTCAGGTACCAGTATGTGTGGTTGCGCTACAAGATTAAGCTATACTGTTCACAAGTTGTGAGAAGACTGAGGCAGGCGCGATAGATTGTATTTAGCAAATTTACACTCTTAGTCAATTAAAAACGAAAACATTACATTGAATACTTACTCTATTTGCACACCATCTTTGAGTCATGACTTCCAACACTCCATCATTCTTCCATTCCTGCTGTTGCTTCCTTTACTTCCTGTTGTTGGTACTCCATTTACTTCTTGCTTTTGCTCCATTTGCTTTCCGTTTTTGCTCTTGTGACCGTGAGACTTCTTCTTCTTTCACGTCTCTTCTTATACTACTTATATCGTTCGTATAAGTAGCACACACCACAGTTGTAGTGTTAACATGTGGACAGTATGTCTGATTCTCCTGAAAACCAATACAAAATGACTCCTGCTCATATAATTGTGAATTATCTATTCATTGATTGTGAAAACACGAATACAAGATGGATATTGGTAAAAACTAATAATAACTTTTATTTATCTATTTATCTATTTACAGGAATTATTTGAATTTTTAGAATTAGAAACTAAACATCAAGTAGAAAGTTTAGATATGATGCATAATCAAATCAAACAATTTATACTTAAAAGTATGTGCTTGTGTTTTTCCCTTGCTCTTTCACTCTCTCTCTCTCTCTCAATGATTTACTGTTATGTATATATTTAAATTAAATGGTACAATCAGTTTTTTTCTTCTTCATAAAGATATTCTCTTGAACTGGAGTTTGGAACCCTTCTGGGCTGGGTTACTTCCGGTCCGAAGCCCGGAAAAAGAAAGAGGAGAGTTGATCAATGTAACCATTGATGATCGTGTAACCTCAGTTCATAGGATTACTATAGTCAGTTAATTAGTTAGTCAGTTAGTTAGTCACAACGTAGAACTTCATACTAACATACATCAGTTTAAGCTGTCATACCAGATTAGCACAGAGACGCGATTGTCAATTCGAACCTCATAGTAGTACAGATAGTAGAAGTATTTGCAGCAATTGGAGATATTAGGGTTCGAAGATATTATTATTCAAGAAGTAGAATCTACTGAAATTATTACGAATGCTCGTCAATTGATATGCTTGAATTATTTACGAGTTCACCTTAGTCGATTGGCTTTCGCCAAACTGCGTCACTTATGGCGTAGGCGAGATATCCGTTTGCTGAATAAAGGACGAGTGTACTGCGCAGTGGTTCGCTCCGTCTTACTTTATGGCTGTGAAACATGGCCAGTAAGAGTAGAAGATGTCTTCGAAACATTGCTCGTATATCGTGGGACACTCGAGTGAACAACGCTGTTATTAGGAATCGGGTGTTAGGTAAGAATGGCAGATCAATAGATGAAGTAATGAAACATTATCAGTTGAGGTGTTTGGAACATGTGCTGCGTATGCATAACCACCGACTGCCTCGACGAGCTTTGTTTCGTAGTGTAGGAGTAGATTGGAAGAAACCAAAACATGGCACAAATCCATGAAGTGTCACTGACAAGTGGACTTAGCCATGTCGGTAATTGTCGACTACCTGGTTGGGGTCCGCGAGATGATAATAATAATCGATGGTTAGATACCCTGAATGACATGGCTCAAAACCGTTTGCAATGGCGCCGGTGCACTCATTATTTGTGTTCTCTCAAGTCCTAATCTTCTGGATTCTTCAACCCCTCTAGTTTTGACTTTCTAAACTTTTCTCACTGAATCATACTCCTTGAATAATATCTTCTAATCCTAACCTCTCCGATTACTTCCAATACCTTTACTATCTCTCCTACTAGTGGATTTGAATTGACAATTAAATCTCTGTGTTGATGTGGTATGGCAACATGAACTGATGTACTTACTAACGTACGAAGTTCTACGTTGCATCTGACAGACTGAGTCGGTAAACGACAGCGAGGAACGATGATCCAGCGACACGACAGGCTACTCTAACTCGAGTGTCCCAAAACCCTATTCAATTGAAAAAGAAGACTTGATATGAAGTTGAATATGTATTCTGTAAGCATCCAGAAAGTACGAGATCCGATTCCAAAAAAAGACTAAGGATCCGGGTCATAAAGCCTTACAGACAGTGTATATTTATACAGTTAGGATGACCAACAGAATTAGACTTACAAAATAATTCTCTCAGGATATTTGATGAATATCCTAACAGAAATAGATTTAGAAAGAGAAAAATAGAGCTGATGACGAATTTAGAAGATTAGAATGCGGGAGAACACAAAACAAATGAATGCACCTGTGTCATTAAAAACGATTTTGAGCCATTTCATTCAAGGTCGCCAACCATCGATTACTATCATTTTGCAGGCCTCAGCCAGGTAGTCTACACCTACAAACATGACTCATTCCAGTAGTCAGTGACACTTCATGGACTTGTGTCATGTTTTTGTTTTTGGTTGCCTCTAGCTTTCTCCCAACCCACTCCTACACCATATCCGCCTTCATACCCGGAAAAGCAGGATTACTATAGTCAGTGAATAGTTGCCGTCTTCGGATCAAGGTAGCCTATCTGGAGGCTGGTTCATTGTCTCGTTCGCGTTTATCGACTAAAGTGGAACCGGTAATAGTTTCAAGCGTACCTAGTGACGAACATAACAGTTCTCTTGAATTCCGCCTGAATCCCTTCTGAGGTTACTGCTGGTCCCAAGGCACTACTACTACTACTACTACCGCCAGCTCATTATTCACATTTACATTTTATCAGTCATTTGTTAATCATTTAGCAACTGTTGTACATACAGATGAATGAATGCATATATATTCCGGATCAGTTATCAAATCGTGCTGTTTTATCCAATCACTCACAGTTATTTTTGAGTCGTTAGATTTTATAAACACACCAATCTTGATTTTTTTTCTGTTCATCTTTTCTAGTGGATAGTTATGAAATTGATCGAAATTGTAATCTATCCAAAGAAATGATACGTAGTCTCAATGAATTTGGTCTACTCGCTTTAGGCATAGATAAAGAATATGGTGGTCTTGGTTTTAATACAACTCAATGGGTGAGAGCATGTGAAGCAATCGGTTTAGATGGATCGATATGGGCTACAATCACTGCACATCAATCATTAACTGCTAAAGTTTGTACATGTTTTTTTTCTTGGTCAACATTTCAATATTGATTGATTATTGAACCGGGTTTTCTTTGGAAGACTTGTAATACTTTTCTTAATTTGTAACCATGAATCGATCAATGCTAGACCACCACCATTAGAAACCTGGAAGCACTGAAAGACGGCCGTTTCGTCCTGGTATGGGACTCATCAGTGGCAGTGCGCATCCACGACTCCTGCACCCCGCAGGATTCGAACCCAGGACCTTTGGTACTGTGCGCGAACGCCCTAACCGTTAGACCACTGAGCCGGTATCCGACGGTGTTAATGTCTAACTTGATCAAATTCACGGAGTTGCCCAACCTCATACATACCCTGTATACATCCGAACAGGTTTGAACTTCACTGGTCACGACCTCCCACTAAAACTCGGAGAAGATTCCTCACCAAGCTAGTCACTAGTGGACGTCCAGTGCTTCCAGGTTTTCTAACTAGTGCAATTAGTTACACAACAAATTTCTTTAGATGAAACGACTATCCAAGATAAAATCATTTACTGTTTATAGTCTTCGACTCGCTTTCACTTTACACTTTTAATGTTGACAAATATAAGTTTTGAAATTCTGAAAAAGGGATTGTGTTTTTATCTTGATGACTATTGATTAAGTGACCAATGTAGTTCAACCCTGTTGGGGGTAGACAGTAAGTACCAAAAACAAATGGGTGAGGTCGCACAAAAGCCCTAGATCAATCAGAGTTAGACGATTACACCGTTGGATGCAGGCCCAGTGGTCCGATGGTTAGGCGTTCGCTCACAATCATGAAGGTCCAGGGTTCGAATCCTGCGAGGTTCAGGAGTTGTGGATGCGCACTGCTGATGAGTCCTATACCAAGACGAAACGGCCGTTCAGTGCTCCCGGGTTTCTAATGGTGGTCTAACAATGACTGATTGATGATTTCAAGTGTGTAACAACATAAATCTCCAAAACTCTAACTGAAAATATTGATTAAGTGTTCTGTAGGAGACCAGATGGTCCGGAGTTCGATCTCTGGCCATGGCTTATGGATATGCTCTACTGAGTAGTCTGAGGGCGAAGACGTCTTTCTGACTGTAGAGAGGTGATAGCTCCAAGATGTTTTCCTTAGATAACCAGCACCTGGAGCGACGCTGCTGTCTTCTCACAAGGAAGAAAGGGGTAAAAGAAGTCGACTCCACGAATTTCGGTCTCCGGCGACAACGCTATTTGAAGATCGGAGCTACAAATGTAGAAACTTCACATAGAAAGTTCGTGCGTGACCGGTCTCAAGCAGTTATCCCTTGGGCTATGCAGTCACGTTCCCTGGTCGTTAACTTCAGCACTAATCCGATTTACGTTTCAGGTTCCTCAAGAATCACCCGTCCATGGTGTGGATCGCAGGGAAGTGACATCCGCTCTCATACTCATAAAAGCACTCGAGTTTAAATTAGTCACAATCAAATCCTTCCTGAAGCTCTTAATAACTCTAATTTCCACGACCAACCCTTCTTTCATTCCTTTGTCACCTCGTACCGCTAATGCTACCGATTTGAGTACACGAAACGTTATTCTTAGTCTCCTGAAACCCCGTTCTAAGCTACATGTCGGAGCTTTTAATATCCGGACCTTGTACTAAATAGGGCTTTCGGCATACTTAGCTAGGAGTCCCGCACTCAGAGGAAGCATCTATTCAGTCTACTGTTTACATTTTTTAACACTAACGAGTTATCAACTCGCTTTCACTTTACAATTTTAATGTTGACAAATATAAGTTTTGAAATTCAGATAAGGGAATTGTGTTTTTATATTGATGACTATTGATTAAGTGTTCTGTAGGAGACCAGATGGTTCGGAGTTTGATCTCTGGCCATGGCTTATGGATATGCTCTACTGAGGAGTTTGAGGGCGAAGTCACACTTCTGACTGTAGAGGGGTATGACAGAAGTAAGATGTTTCCCTCGGACAATCAGCATCTGCGGCGATGCTGTGTTCTCACAAGAAAGTAAGGGGTTAGAAAAGGTCGACCCTACATATGTCACACCTCACCCTACCCCACGGATTTCCATCTCTAGCGTTAGGTTCATTTAAAGAGTAGAGCTAACACTATACAATCTTTCCATAAGAACGCTGTGCGTCACCGGCCTCAAGCAGTTGTCCTTTGGGCTTTGCGTTCAAGCTAGCAGGTCGCTCAGACCAACAGTAATCCAGCTTCCTTTTCAGGTTCCTTAAGAAGCACTCTTCCACGGTGTGGGTAGTGGGAAGTGACATCCGCACTCATACTCGTAACAGCTCCGACCGTAGCTGCTACCTTGACGTGGTGGTCGGGCTTGCCTATCGTGATGACCCAACCGAGCTATACTGGCTGGAACATATGTTCCTCAAGGTTCTACCATGCCAGGCAGGTCGATTGGAGAACGATGAGACTAAAAGCAGCTACTCAAGGTCTGAGGGCGAAGTCGTACTGCTGACTGCAGAGGGGTGTGACAGCAGTAAGGTGTTTCCCTCGGACAACCAGCATGTGCAGCGATGCTGCCTTCTCACAAGGAAGGAAGGGTTAGAAAAGGTCGGCCCTAAAAATGTCACACCTCCCCTAACTCACGGATTTCCGTCTCCTTGGGTAAGGGTGCCCACTAAGGGCCTTTAAGAACGGAGCTAATCCTCAAAAAACATTTGATAAAAAGGCCATGCGTGACTGGCCTCAAGCAGTTGTCCCTTTGGCTCTGCGGTCACGCACCAACACTAATCTATCTTCCTTTTCAGGTTCCTCAAGAAACAACCTTCCACGGTGTGGGCAGCCGGGAAGTGACAACCGCCCTCATACCCATAACAGCACCAGAGA
>CALYCR020000044.1:0-21388 GCA_944470395.2 Schistosoma turkestanicum | reverse complement strand
AATGATGGTCATTTCTAATGGTTGTGTCGAATGACCTCTGAGTATAATCGTGCTATCAGTTGATTCACATGCCGAACTTTCCTTGCTCCACATCAAATGTGTGACTGAATCTGAGACATGATTCACTTGGACATCCTGGATCCTTGGAACTAGGAGAGAATACAACGATGAATGTAGGCGAAAAATAAATATACAATGACTCTGCCACTATTAGTGAATACGTATAACATAATTCGAACTCGTTAGACGTTGCACTCTTTTAGGTCGATAAGACTTTATTTACAAGCGCTTATTGATGATACGATCCTCGGCCGAAATTCTCAATAGAATTGTGATCCATGTGAGTTTTACAATGAAATTAAAACTCTGCATGACGTTTCCGGAACAGTAAAAGATCGTGTACAGGACAAGTGTCAATTAATGTGTGCAAAGTTCTCACCTCTTTCATAAATCAGTCTATAGATATCTGAAGGAGTGAAAATATCCCCTTCGTAGTACATTTCTGCATTAAAATTTGAAACTACACACGGTTCGCCTATCGTGTCTAATTTCGATTGATTGCCTTCATAAATACGTTTGGATGTTTGAGACCAATTCGGTATATCTTGAAGCAAATCCACGTGTTTATAATTTTTTTGCGTCGGCATTTTCCATTCGAAAGCAATTGCTGCTGTCTGTTCTTGAATCACGCGGAACCTATTTGTATTTTCATTTTCTGATTGAAAATGCAAAACGATGTTTGAAAATGAAGATTAAAATCATATAAAATATATTTATTCATAATGACTATTAGTAGGTTTACATTCAACTCACCAGAATAATACTCTCCACTCATTACCATCAGTTGTATTGATGATTTATTTAATTTTATTTAATACATAACCGTTTGGGTACAAAACATGATGTATCGAATGAATAAATAGGATGGAAAACCTGTTGCAACACTTGACGTTGTACTATAAATAATCGCTCTAATAATTGAACACGATAAGCAAATAGATCATAAATAGTAGCTAAAGCACAAACATCGTTCAGAGTGATCTCAGAATAATAATGACTGAGTCTGTCTAGTTCACCACTCATTCTATCTGCACAAATATCCGCATTGTGAATCGACAATTTACAATTCGCAATTCGTTAAGTTTTGTTCATTCTGTCACTCATCTGTCCACATCGCTGCTCACATTCACCACTCAATCAATGCTTTCTAATGATGTCAACAATGCTGACGATGGTGAAGCAAGTCCAATTCCAGAGTGAATGGGTTTTCAACTATACATTCATAGGGATATAATGATCAGGCATCATCAGTAGCGAACATCTAGAACAGTGCAGATTGAAGCGTTTCATATAACGTGATAGTATTGGCGTATTCTGTGCATGTATGATAACAGTGATATTCTGCATATCTTCTGAATGATTGAAAAGTCAAATCTACTTCGTGGTGCATATTGTTTAAATTTCGACATTTTTGTTCTCGATGAAAGACCACTTTTCCAAAAAAGCACAAAAGCAATAACGCCTCATGACTTACTAACCTGAATCAACATTGGTCCCTGTAGATTTCGGAGGCATTATATTTGACTCTGTAAAGAAGAATCACAATGAATACATGTTGATAATCGGAATGGCAGAGAGCCGTGAAAATCTGATGTAAAATGTATGGTGTTAAAGAGAATTGAGGCGAAATTAAGTGTGTGAACGACAAAATTATTCTGTGTTCGAACACGAACACTAGACGTTGTGAGACGATATTATTTGAGCTGGAATGTGAAACAGTTGTATAAGGGCGCTGAGTGGAAGCAAAGTGCTGATCACTTCAAACATTTCAGAGTAACAATACAGTTGCATGATTTATTGCGGAACAATGCATTGAGAAACACGTGTTCACTAGCTAACTCACGTATCGCAGTAGTTGCGGTGCTGTTCTTCTCGATCGTGTCATTCGCAGCTGCCACAATGATCACTGAAACAAAAGAAGCTGGATGAAGTATCGACGGAAAATAAGAAAATTCATTGAAGATCGTGGCAGTCGTCAAGTGGCAGTTCATTCTGCCCGAATGAAAACCACACACACATGCAACCTACATGAGCGCATCACATGTGACAGGGTTTTGTGTGTGTAATGATATTCATCCAATAACCTATTGGTCCATTTCTATTTCTCAAAATTATGGTCGTTTTAACTGTCAAATTCAATTATTTCAATGTTGTCTCTTATTGGTCATCCGGACTGTCAATGTCATTTTAAATGTTCTTTCTTATTAGTTGTCCTGACTATCAGTGTCACTGCAAATGTTATTTCCTATTGTTCGTCTTAACTGTCGATGCCACAGAATTCGATGCCGTTCCTATTCGACCAAAATGTATAAATACGTATTATTAGTAAGATTTTATGACCAGGACCAGGACCAGGGCTCTGTCCGGGAAACCAAATCAGGAATCCTGATTCTCTTCTGGATTCGGACCGCGTACTTTCTGGATGCTTGTTGAATACATGTTCCACTTTATATCACGTCTTCTTATTTTTACTAAATATGGGGGTTGGGATAATCGGATTCGAGTAGCATGTGGTGTCATCGGATCCTCGATTCTCTCTCTCATTTTTGCCGACTGAGTAAACTCGTCATAGTTCAAGAATATCAAGTTGACGTGTTTACGTGCAGGCGGAACAGTGTGCATTGTGATCAGTTGACAAATGTTTTACCGATACCGTTCAATATGTCTGTCCGAATTCCTCTCATTCTCGTCATGCACAGTACTTATTTACACTGTGGCCATCTGAATTCTAAAACTTAGTAACGCCGTCACCATGCACTGAAATCAAAGTGATTTTCTTTTTCAGACTTTCCATTGTTTACTGACACGACATCTTCTGTATATGATGTGTCCTAATTTTTCGATGCTGTTTGAATATCATGTGACTAAGCTGTCAGTTAGTTTATTTGAGATGAATTTACGAATGATCGACTATTCGCTCTGATTTTATCTTACTTTCGGTTTCGGTTGTTGAACGTCCACCAGTCATCTTCGTCTCGTCTTGTTTAGCTGAACAAAGCAAAAGATAAATACCCATTAAAAGTTTTGTTATTTGAAGGTATGAGTGGATGAAATGTTACGAACAGTTGAAGTGACATGTATTTAGACGTAGCTGTCGCAGCAGATTGTGTGTCGACCAGTTGTGTTTAAGTTGCTTACTCAATGTCATATTATGTTTGATGTCTCGGAGATCTCTCCTCATTTCGTATACTTGCGTTTGCTCCAAGCACATAAATGACTGAGTATGTCTCGCTCACTGATTGTTCTATGTTCAATCTCCACGAGATTTGATTGTCTCATATTCTGACTAGATTTGAATAATTGATTTATAACGACTTCTTTCTTGATGTAGTGCCTTACCGTTTGTTGGTATATTTTCTGTTCTGCATCAGCAAAACTGGTGAATTTATCGGACAAACTAGGAAATCTTTATGTTTCATGAACTGAATTGCTTATCATCGAATGTCCATGTTTCATTTTTTAATCTTGAAGTATATACTATGAAAATGTGTAATTGTTAACCATATATTGTTTGAATGAACACCTAATAACTTTCACTGAACACTTTTGCTTAATTTTTATTTATTGTTTTAGATTTCAAATACTTTATGAACTTATTGAATCGAGATTTTTATACAATCGTCGACATAAGAAAATAATTCAACAATTGTGACTTATTGTTTTTGTTTATTGAAGATTATTGAGGATTCATTTATTTACCTTTTGTTTGGTTTGATGTGATTTCTTCGTTTATTCTCTTTTCTGGTAATTTATCTATTCAGTGCAATCAATGAGTACACATACATACACATTAATGTTGCAAAAGATAGAATTAGTGTTAGAAATGAATTTTGAAACGATATGCTGAATCATCGATCGATTACAAACTTGTATTAGTAGTATGTGAGAAATAATATGAGTATTTTAATGAGAAATAAATGTATAATTCAAATTGATGGAAATAATGTTTCTAATTAATTCTGTTCGTTCTGGTACGGTACATTCCTATATACTAGTTAGGATATTTCTATTTGACGTTTTGTACACATTTAAATAATCTGTTGAATACGCTTGTTCATAATTGTCAATAGTTGTTAAGTTAACTTACTTTTGACTTTCATTTTCTGCAAAACGATGAAAAACATGAGAATTATGCATCCTACATTGTGTTACAAATCAAATGAAAATACAATCTTCGCTCTAGCTTCGGGTTGACGATCCGCAAAATAAGGTTGATAAATTCATTGATATCATGATAGCGATTTGATCTTACTTTTATCAGGAAAGCATGATTAGACAAACGGCTAAGTTCTCTTACACAATCAATTGTACCAAAGAACGTTTCAACGAACATTTTGTTTATTCACACTTTTGTAACACACCTTCGATTCGCACTGTCAACATCTTGATTTTGCTGATCTGAAGGTTAGTACAATGTTCCAGCAAGTTCCATTATTATTTCTATACAGCGAAATTCTCGGCAGATACACATCTTTGATCTAGTCAATACCACATTCGTCTTACCATCGATAAAAATAGTAGGATGGCTCTTCGGATCCTATCGTTATGGGTTTGAAGTAGTGTTTATAGTGTTTCGTCTCATAAATCTACAGTTTGCAAATGCAAGAGGATCTCTTGTTCGTCTCATCAAAACATCCGGCTTGGTCTCTTAACACAGAGAATCTACACTACATGCACAGATCTTTGATCAATCGAACACCCTTTCATCGCAATCTCAAGCTTACAATCGGATACGCTGAAGGCAATGACTGCTGTTCACCGTAACATCAGAATCATTTATTAAAAGCAAAAATATATTTCATTGCGTGAAAAGGCAATCAATGAACTCACATTGGTAACGTTTCATGTTGATTCCGGTGTTAAACAGAAAAGATTGAAAGCAAACAGTTTTATTGAGATTTTTAAAAATGAGAGATGCAATACACAGAATCAGGCACCACAATGAAGGACGTGATAGCCCGTTCACACTAATGTTTCAGTTTGTTGTATCAGTTCATTCATGATAAGATTTACCAGTGAAAAAAACGCTTATTGTTTCATTTTTATTTACGAATATTGGGATAACCCTGGACAGTAGGACTCAAAGACTCAAATCGTTCTCAATAAATCACGTAATCCAGTCATTTGATCAACAAATGAGTATTGCGATTTGTCGTCGTACAATCTCAACATATATGACTAAAATTGACACATACACAAGGATTCGCACTGACGCTGTCCAAACATGCACGAAAGGCACTGATGGGATGGGAATCTCATGGACCGAGGATCACTAAAGCATCCTTCAAAACAAATAAAGAGGACATTACAATGAACGTCATCCAATGCTATGCACCTATCATCGACTACGATGATGACGATCATGATCAATTCTATGAGAGGCTGCAGTCTGTCGTCGACAGATGCTCACCAAACGATTTGATTATTCTGACGGCAGAACTATATGTCAAGTTTGAAATGGACAACAATGGATATGAAGACAATATGGGACGACATGGACTGGGGAAAGGTACAAAAACGGTGAGACATTTGCAGACCTATGTGCCTTCAACAAACTGGTCATCGTCGGCACAATATTCTAGCACAAACGCATTCACAAAGCCACGTGGATTTCACCGGAACGAATTGACCATATCTGTATCAACAAAAAGTTCAGAAGGAACATGGAGGATGTGCGAACAAAGAGAGTAGCTGATATAGAATCAGATCCCTACTTGCTGATCTCCAAAATGAAACTGTAATTAATGAAGCACTGGACAACGGGACAGACGACATCACACAAGTTTAATACGGCCGTTCTTCGGGATACCGCGAAACTCAACGAATTCAAGATAGCCCTCACCAATAGGTTTCAGGCCTTGCAGGATCTACTCAATGGAGAGGAAGCAACTTTGAAGAAAAATTCGAAATGGATCAAGGAGGCAATCACTTCAACATGTCACGAAGTTCTGGGTCAGAAGAAGTACCATCACAAGGATTGAATGTCTGTTGGTACTTTCGCGAAAATTGAAGAACGGAGGAACAAAACGGCAGCAATCAATGTCAGCCGAACAAGAGCAGAGAAAGTTACCGCTCAAGCTGCATACACGGAAGCGAATAGTGAAGTGAAGAAGAGCATCAGAGCTGAAAAACGAAAATATGTGGAAGATCTAGCAATGACGGATGAAACGGCTGCAAGAGACGGAAACATGAGACAATTGTACGAAACAACAAAGGAGCTGGTCGGAAACTATCGCAAACCAGAACGTCCATCAACATCAGGGAAAGCAAAGTAATCAGAAACCCTGAAGAACAGCGAAACAGGTTGGTGGAGCATCTTAGGGAACTGTTGAATCGACCAGCTACACTGAACACACCTAACATCGAAGCAGCATCAAAGGACGTCTCAATCGATGTTGACGCACCTACAGTTGAAGAGATCAGCATAGCCATCAGACAAATCAAGAACAACAAAGCAGCATGACCAGACAACATTCCAGTAGAGGCAATGAAAGCAGATGTAGAAGCAACTGCGAAAATATTTCACATCGTCTTCAAGAAGATTTGGGATGAGAAACAAGTACCATAAGGTTGGAAAGAAGGATACCTGATCAAAATACCAAAGACAGGCGATCTCAGCAAGTGTGAGAACTACACACGCATCACTATTCTCTCGATACCAGGCAAAGTCTTCAACAGGGTATTGTTAAACAGAATGAAGGACTTCGTAGACGCTCAACATCCAGATAAACAGGCTGGTTTTCGTAAGGATCGATCGTGTACTGACCAAATTACTACATTACGGATAATTGTGGAACAATCAATTGAATGGAACTCATAACCCTACATCAACTTCATCGACTACTAGAAAGCGTTCGATAGCGTGAATAAGAAAATACTGTGGAGGCTTCTTCGACACTACGGTGTGCCTGAGGAAATAATTAACATCATATTGACAGATTCAACTGCAAAATTGTAAACGAAGGACAGCAAGGTCAGGCAAGGTCGCTAACACTCGCCCTTTCTCTTTCTCCTGGTGATCGACTGGATTATGAAGACGTCAGCATTTGGGGGAAAGCATGGTATTCAGTGTACAGCTAGGAGGCAGCTGGACTATCTAGTCCTTGCAGGTCACCTAACTCTTCTATCCCAAACGCATAACAAATGCAAGAGAAGACGACCAGTGTAGCAGCAGCCTCTTCAGGTCTCAACATTCATAAAGGAAAAAATATCTGGAACTCCAAACAAATATAAATCAAAACCAAAATCTGGATTTTCAGTACAATTGTCAAGAAAATTCTACTGCATGGAGCGGAAACTTGGAGAACTACGAATGCTATCATCCAGAACATACAGGTGTTTATTAACTGTTGTCTTCGCAAAATACTTCAAATTCGTTGGCAAGACACCATCAGCAACAACGGACTGTGGAAAAGAACAAACCAGATTCCAGTGGAGGATGAAATCAGGAAGAAGCGGTGGAAGTGGTAAGGACACACACTACGAAAAGCACCATACTACGTCATAGGACAGGCCCTCACGTGGAACCCCAAGGTCAAAGAAAAAGAGAAGGGCCAAAGTACATATTACGCCGAGAAATAGAGCAAGGAATTAGAGGAAAGAATAAATATTGGACAGAACTTTAAATGGAAGCCCAGGACAGAATTAGTTGGAGGAAACCGGTGGACGATCTATACCCGGTTACGGGTAACCGGCATAATAAGGTAAGTAAGTGATATATTTCTTATGTTTGCTGACTATCGATCTTGTGCATTTCAGTTATGTGTGCGCATACATTAGTGCTACCGTAACCACGTTTACTACAAACATATTGTGATACATAACAGAAATGGTCACAATGTTACCCATTGTCGGTAGAGAGAAACTGTCTCCATGTTTGTTGAATAGAATGAACACTTCTTCGCCTCCTCCGACCGTATTTGAGTTGTCCAGATGAGCTTGAACCTGGTTGCTTGAAATGATGGTCATTTCTAATGGTTGTGTCGAATGACCTCTGAGTATAATCGTGCTATCAGTTGATTCACATGCCAAACTTTCCTTGCTCCACATCAAATGTGTGACTGAATCTGAGACATGATTCACTTGGACATCCTGGATCCTTGGAACTAGAATAGAATACAACGATGAATGTAGGCGAAAAATAAATAAGCAATGACTCTGCCACTATTAGTGAATACGTATAACATAATTCGAACTCGTTAGACGTTGCACTCTTTTAGTTCGATAAGACTTTATTTACAAGCGCTTATTGATGATACGATCCTCAGCCGAAATTCTCAATAAAATTGTGATCCATGTGAGTTTTACAATGAAATTAGAACTCTACATGACGTTTCTGTCACAGAAACAGATCGTGAACATCTCAGTTATCAATTAATGTGTGATCACCCACGCTCTTGTCAATGCACTCAGTCGATCTTCTAGCTACGAATATATCTGGTATACGAATGATTTTGCACTGGTCGTTTCTGGCTCTTTCGCTCAATCTGGTTTCGTCCTACGTCTGCAGCTTTATCTGGTCCGGACCCCTACGACCGCAATCATCAGACTCCGGATACGAGCCACGCTGGTGTGGTATGCTAATCCGATGAACGAACTTGGCACGGCAGCTGACAAACTCCCGGTGACAACTCGAGCTTCATCAGTCGCTTCCTGTCGTCAAACTTTCTGCCTATCAACCGAATTTCGGCCGACAAGCCCCTCTGAACGCAGCTGTTACTTATCGAAAGTGTAAAGACTTTCTAGGGGGGCTCCTGTAGTGGAACTATTTCGTGAAGAAAACACGATTACTCACGTATAAATACTTATTATTGAACATATGTAACAACAACTGTTTTATTGTACATCATTTGTTTATCTGTACTGAAAGTCATTATTCGAGCGCCACCCACGCCATCCCTGCGGATCTATCGATCTCTTCGTGTCATCATCGATTGTACTGGCTGAACACGTGATATTATTCCAATATCACTCGACCTCCTATCAATAAAAATCGATATCCTACATACAATCTTCTGTTCTGGAATAAGTGTGGGCGTTTAAACGTCACTAATCTACAAGATCCTCGGCCTAACATTACATTAAAATTGCGATCAATGCAAGTTTAACAATGAAATTAGAACTCTACATGACGTTTCTGTCACAGAAACAGATCGTGAACATCTCAGTCATCCATTAATGTGTGAAAAGTTCTCACCTCTTTTATAAGTCAAGCTATATTTATCAGAAGGTGTGAAAAAATCTCCATCGTTGTAAATTTCTGCATTAAAATTTGAAATTTTACATGGTTCGCCAATCGAGTTTAATGTTGAAGCATTGCCTTGATAAACAGTTACGGATTTATCAAACCAAAGTGATTTATATTCAACCAACTTCACGTATTTTGGAGTTTTTTGCGTCGGCATTTTCCATTCGAAAGCAATTGCTGCTGTCTGTTCTTGAATCACACGGAACCTATTTCTATTTTCATTGTCTGTTTGAAAATGAAAAAGTGCTTACAAATGAAGATTTTAATCATATAAAATCTATTTATCCGTTATGACTGTTGTAAGGTATAAATTCAATTCACCAGACTGGCATTCTCCGCTCATAACAATCAACTGTACTGATAATATATTTTATTTTATGCAAGAACATAACCATGTAGGTACAAAATATAATATATGGAATGAATTCCCAGCTGAATGGATACAAGCTACTTTCTATCCAATCTTCAAAGGAAGAGTTAGGAAATACACAGCCTGTTACAGTCCAGTCGAACAACCAACAATATTATCAGAGTTGATGGAAGGAGTAGCTGACGAACAAATGGGGGAGTACATGAGTAAGAATAAAATACTACATGAAGCTCAACACTGGTTTCGGAAATGCAGGTCGTGTGCATCTAATCATCTAATCGCATGGGACAGTTGAACATCCTGTTTGGACCGTAAAATACCGGTGCAAGTAATATTTATCGACTTTGCATAAGTCTTTGACACAGTGCACCGCGCACGCCTAATCGAAAAGGTTGCGGAAATGGGCTTCACTGTACGACTCCTATCTTGGCTCAGAAACTACCTTGGCAATAGAACGTTTCACACTTAGGTAAACAGAGTGAAAGCGAGCTGGTGGGTATCCACATCAGGGGTTTCACAGGGTCTATCTTGGCCACACTTCTCTTACTGACATTTAGTAACGTCCTGTTTTTCCCAAGTTGCTCTTCAGGGCTGATCTCAGCAGACGAAGCGAATACTTCGCTGTCTATCAGAAGAGAAGAGTATTCGACTGAGCTTCATAACGACCTTACATCTAATGAGAAATGGGTAGTTAAAAACGGTTTAAAACTCAACCATTCGTAGTGTCACGTCATTCATCTCTTGCCTCACATGACGCAGGCGATCTGTACCCTCAATGGAAGTCCGCTCCCTAATGTTTCTTCAGAAAGCGATCTCGGTTTATTAACCACAGTAAGCTCAGACGAAAGTCTTAACTGTGTAAGGGATGCAGCAAAGGCAAATGCGACTCTTTACTTCATACGAAGACAGCTTGGTGCCATCACCCGGAAAATATTTTCAACCTTATTTAAGTCGTTCGCGCGCTCATACTTGGAAGTTCACAACCTCATCGCACCTCCTCTGCTTAAAAGAGATCTAAATCTCTGGGATCCAGTGCAGAGACGAGCAACCAAATGGGTGATATAGTTGAAAACTAAACCCAACGACGACAGAGCTGAGCTACAGGAGAATCAGAGGCGATCTGATTATGGCGTACACGATATAAAGCACGCCAAACCATCTTAGTGTGAGCATCTTACCGATGTATAACCATCACTCCCTTCAAGGTAATCCTCAAAAGATTGCATGCGAAAGTGCGAATACTCAGATTCGTACACACGTTTTCTCATTGCGAGTCGTCGCAACTTGGAATGCTCTCGCAGCCGAGGTAACCACAGCTCCCTTCAGTGGACTGCTTTAAGAAGAGACTTGATAATCACATACTCACATACGGACTATCATCTCCCTCTTAGACAAGCTGTTCATGATGCACATCTTGAGACCTGCTGGTTTTTATCATTATCATTTCCTCAGATCACTTACTTAACCTATCTCGCCTACTTTCCTCTCGCTTGCTTACACTATGACCCTCTCTCAAAATCTTCACCACCAATTAACAAACTAAGTTTATCTATATATTACTCAATTCTGAAATTTTATCCATATTAGCATTAGAATTTTATCCTTATTATCCTTATTACTATCCACATTGCAACCAACTGATCTCCGGTTCGGTAATGTGACGGCTCCTAGTATCCAGAAACCCTGCTGCCCTGAAACAAACGTTTTCATTGAAATCCCGAGACATACAAACTTACAATCAACTGCCAAATGATTAGAATCAAACAGTTGAGTGGCTAGACCTCCATCCCTTAGACAATATCGAACACCTGGAACCGTACCGAAAGAACAAGAATTGGTTTACACTAGCTCGTGAAAAATATATTGGATATTGGAAATTGAAGAGATTGGATTGGAAACACTTTGAGAATCTTATGGTACTCTACTTCTTATAAAATTGGGGCTATACATAATCGCTTCAAATTTTAAATAGGACAGGCAAAATATATCTTACTTTACACGTTAGTAATCATCCAGCGGCCCGATGGATACATATGTTCGAATGTTTTATAAGTGTAGTCATTAACTCTGTAGTACAACTACTCACATTCTATTTTCCTTGCTCACTGCCATCGCAATCAAAAATAGTACTGGCATGAAAGTTATTTTAACATTTCACCTCTGATGTTACGTTCTCGAGAGTTATCAAAGGAGTTCAAATGAACATTCGGTGATGTATGTAGACTAGCAAACGTTCCCGCTTTCACACGAACCTAAATGAACAGCACGCTTAACTCTGAGAATAAAAACAATATCCCTAATGGTATTCACTGGTCAGCTTTATGTAGGCGCACACAAAGAAATCACACTGTAACAAGAAAATGTAAATTTATTTATTTATTTCATATGGAAAATCATAGAAAAGTGTTCTGCTGATAAACAGTGTATCTAGTAGGTATGAAGCTAATCCGTAAACTGGCAAGAACAGAATATCAGTTTGGTGGATTGGTTATCCAGTTTTCTAGTTTGTAGAAAGTCAACAGATACAATCAATCTTATTTCTCCAGCTGAGCTAGTGCATCTGAGACTACTATTGTCTTTGATTTTCAACAGTTATTTAGAATCTTTGTCATTTGATAGTTGAGGCAAACAAACTTTATGTGGTTTTGAGAAACTACTGATTTTTTTTTTTGAATGTAGTCATAGATACTAAACTATGGTTTCTGAAGTATCAATGAACCCATCACAAATTAACTTGTCATTGTTTAACACAGTGAGTCATAGTACGAGTGAGATAAAGAGGCACACTGAAACAATGCAATAAGTAAAATAAATGGTAACTGAAGGCTAATCGAAATGAGCACTGATGCGAAAGACATAAATAGCAAATATACATCTAATTTTAAATACAAAAACACTCACTTTCAACCATATTGGTTTTCACAGAATATAGTGATACGAGTACTATTTAGATTTGTGTAAACAAAAGAGACATAATTTACTTTTACGTGAGACACAACGCAGTAGTCAGTTCTGTATAAATATGATGATTGATTCTGTTTGAATCTTAAGAATGATGTTAGATATATTCATCTTATTCAAGTGGGTCGATTGTAAACTAGAAGAGTTTCATGTAACCATGTAATGATTTCACCTAATTGATAAAACGCTGAATAGGGTATGCGATATAGAGACTGAGCAATTATCGAGATCATATATTGATACTTGTATGGTTGATCAAATGCAGGCAATATGTAACTAATTACTGACTGTCTCTGATATTTTTCAATCAGAAACACCTAACGTCATGACTAAATGTAGTTCAACTTACGTCTTAGTAAAATCATAGAAAATAGTAATCTGAAGAAGGTTCAACTCACCCATAACCAATGGTAGGAAGAAAAATGTATATCCATCAAGCTGTACCATATTTGCAGCTTTTTTGAGAACGTTAAATTCTGATTATACTGTAATTATTTATATGTTTTCTAACAGTATGAGTGAAATATTATTTCACAAAAATCATTAAAATAATTGTGTAAAAACAACCATCCAGTTGTTTTTCTATAAGGTCATACGGACTATCATTCCTTTGAATTTATGCTTTCACACTTAAATGGTCTTCTAATCAACTAGAATCATTGTCGTGCAATAGTGAATAGTTTGTTTGTTTTTTTTTTGAATAAAAATACCAGTCACTAGTTATTTGGCACTTTTTCACTATAAATTGAATTTGTTTTTTGTTTGTACATTTAAACTATCGGATGATGATTAAAAATAGGAGTATTCTAAATTACGATTTGAAATGAAATCTTAACTCTGTTATCAGCATAGAAACGCTGTTTAGAATAAATTATTTTTACTAGCCTTACAATTTTTGTTCAGCGTCTAGTGAGTGACTTTAATAGTGTAGGAATCCAATAAAGGAGTACAGATTGAGGGGTATATTCATGTCAGACAAAATAGATTTATTATTCGTAATCATCTTATATCTATAGACTCACAGGACTCACAGGTTTAATAGTAAAAGTCTTTCCATATCATTGAATAACGTACTTCATACTAAATAAGTTTAGTAATAATTTCAATTTCCAGATGTTACATTCACAGTGAACAGAATCTTATACAATTTACTTTCAATCAATCTTGCTTTCTATTGATGCGTCTTGCAGTTTAATTAATTAAACACTTATTCTCTGAAATAAATCTCTATGTTGGCAAAGCCTATCTTTCAAATTAAGAATGATGCTATGGATTGAGGTAAGTGTAATATTACAGTGTGGACCTTATGCATATCGTTTTTGACATCCACAAGGCTTACGAAATTCTTCATGCCAATAGTCATAGGCGAAGTGCTACTCGAGTATCACGCTATGGGAACGGATACAATGTGGCACGACAGTCTAATGGATATTCAATGTTCAATCAGTGGAACCCTATTCACCGGCTTGACAACATTGGTCTTGTCAGTCCCTCACCCCCTATCTTTGACAGTGGAACGACAAATCACGACCATGTTCACCATACAGTTAACAAACTATATAGTGACAAAAACTGCCGCCTACAAAGCCCTTGTTTTACTTTAGTTTGAAATAAAAGATGAGTATGTGTTTCAGGCATACATAATTTCTTGATCGGTGTTCTATTAGGATGATAGTCATTATCTGTTGGTGAGCTGTCTATTACAAAGAAATTGTAGATCATATTAGATAAATTTCTGCTCCGTATTCAGACTTTCCTGATCAACTGTAGTTATTTTCAACGATTGAGTTATCTTGTTTCGCGTTCATTAACCTTTGAAATTTGTTAATCACGCCTTGTCAAGTGATAATAGTGCAAAACTCTAGTTAACCGCGCATTATTGATCCAGTGACAGTAATTTGAAGCACAAGACAAATAAGGGAAACTTGATATGTGTCTCCAGCATAGTCAACCTACATTGTGCTCCTTTTCAAAGGATGTCAAAAAGTGGTTTTTTTTAAGAGTATCATAAAACTACGGAATGAGCAGTCGTCACTGCTGAGCTTGATAATAATGCAGTTGACATAAAGTAAGAGGACTGAATGTAACGCAATCGAAGCTCGTAAGACAGCTAACTGTGATCACATGCAAACCTTGTTTTCTCGGATATAAGCAACTAGTCTGTGTTACACGAACACTGCTTACTTGTTTCAACTCAGTGAATGTGAGATTGTACAACTTAGTCGACGTGACACAAATAATCACAGTGAATATTCTGTGCAAAGCTGATTACTAAACATCTGCACTGATACATTTTTGAAAGACCATTGATCTATCAACTATTGAATTTTAAGCAAAAAACAATAGGAATTAAATATCCAGTTGGAATTAAAATGGTTGTTTGTGAATTGAGAGTTTTCAGTGTAAGAATAGTTCTCAGAATGAAAACAGTGCCTCTTCAAAGTCTTTAAATGCGGTAGCATTTATAGCTAATAGTAAACAATTATATTAATATATATGTTTACATATCTTTAGATGCGTATAAACGCATATACATATGTATCTGTTGACAAAATGTTGAGAAAGTACTCACATTTTTTTATAATATAACTAAAGTAAAACAGCATGGATTATGGGTCAGCAGATTTTCAATCAAGTTATTTTAATTAGTTTTTTTTTTCTGATAAAGTTTTTTCATAGTTTAGGTCTTATTATTGATATTATTGTAGGATAAAATAAAATCATACGATGAACTGACTTGACTGCATATAGTTTCATTACAATATCAGTTACAATGTATGCTACTTGGCAATTCTATGCTAAAATTCATTCTAGTCATTCAATAAACTGTGATTCCGAATTGAAATTCTTATCGTGTTCAAATGAATATTGTTCAAAAGTAAATTTATTTTTCAATATTTATTGCAAGCGGTTTATGATAATCGTATAACCTTCACAATGTTCATGTCTTAAAGTGATGTTCGATAGAATATCAACGGAAGTCCAGAAGCATTGGACTTCTGGTAATTAGCGTTTGATAAACTAAATGTTTGAACCAGAACATGCTTTTTGTGATATATTTGGAAAAAACGAAACCAAATTACTGATTTGAACCTTTCTGATGCCCAATGTTTGATGAATTGATCAATTGGATTAATGAAAATTAAATCATATCGCATAGAAACAAACTTCAAATGAAATAATGTTATTGAGAAAATAGTTATTTCCTAAAAAATAGAAACGTATTCTCTGATAACCATGTGTCATAATTGTAACACCCGAAATGCTAATTTCCTTGAACTTTACATGATATCTACCAATTACAAGAAATGTTTTAGACTTGGTTCAGCTTATTAAATTTTGATGGAGGAGATTTCTGGAGTTCTTAACATTTCAATTCATTGTAAAATATATTTACACTATCAGTTCTAGTATGGAATTGACAAACGGTGAAAAGTGAGTTTTCAGTTGGCCTCACGTAAAAATTCACATTTAAAATCCAATGTGTTGTTGTCCAGTGGCGACCATGCAGATACAAAATCTTTCCCTTTCTTGTTTATGAACAGTTCTCGTTCGTGATCAGTTAGTAGCGTGAAGTGAAGCCTCAATATAACTAAGCGACTGTAGCGTTTTCGAATGACGTCGTCAACTCCACGCCAAACCCTCCTACTTTGTCCGGGCTTGAGACCGGCGTTAGCCACAGAGGTGCTCGCGGCAAAGTTAAGTGACTTCAATCTTAGGATAAATAGTTGACAGGTTTCATTTTGTCTTAGCGTGAAGAAGCCGTATAGTTTTAGTTTATTTCAAAAGGACTTATTTATGAAAGGTAACATGAAATTAATAAAAGGAGTGCAGTGATGTTACAGCTGTGACCAGAGGAATTTGTAATACTACTGTTAACATATGCCATCAAACCAAGTATGTTTATTAACTAGGTCTTAGTTCTTAGCTAGAACATTTGCTTTGTCTTAGTTCATTCAGTTTTCAACTTTCATTTTCATTTTACAAATATTTATCACTCTTCTGTAAACTATGATTTTAATTATACATGTTTTTGTCCATCGACTGAACTAGTTAGCTACAATTAGTCTTTGTTACTATATTTACTAATTCGAAACATTGTATTTATTCTCTGTTGCGTTTGTATTCATTTAGCATCACTAGCAGGTTATTTCCATAAGTTTGTTTAATGCTTATCGATCTGTGACAGTTGAAATTGTTGTTGCCTAACATTAGTGGACTGCTTATGGATCATACCTTGTTAAGTGAACATTTTTTGTTATATAGCATGCTTTCTATATACCTTAGGTTTACAAATAAGGAACCGTAAAGACTGATCATCACTATAGTTATTCGTTTACTCACAAAGTTTGATTATAAATGAGACATTCACGTCATTATCTGCATCCGTTTAACACAAGTAATTTCTGGTGACTAATGACAAACACAAGTATTATGCCGTAAGTATTATTTGGTTTTCTTTATTGTTGGCTTGTCACATCTAATTTCCTGTTACTCTGATCAAATATAATCATTAACTGGTAGTGATGTCATACAACAATGCACGACCGGATGTATAGTATACTTATAAGAAATACTCGATTCCCGTTTGAACAACAAGCTTTCAGCCGGTCAACTTCATTTTACCGACTGTCAGCAACAAAGTAACATGTTCCAACAGTTTGTATAGTGCCGTTACATCCAGTAGCGACAGTGTATCAAGGATTTTGGAAGTCAGCGATAGTCAAGCAAGACTTAATGAACGATGTTATTCACAAGCTTGACTCTTCTTCCGGAATTTTCGGCCAGCTTCTCACTTCCATTTCTCTTCTTTTCATCGTCATGCAGATCAAAGCCTATCATTTTTAACCCCTTTACTCCCTAATAATAAGGCTAAAGCTTGACAATTTATTCTAGTTTCAGTAGTCTGTATAACTTGCTACTACTTTGTCTAGTCCATCATAAAAGGCTTTATAATGCTCTAGTTATGTATCCAATTCTTCTAGTGTGTTCAAACATTCTACAGAAACAATACCAACGAAAATTTAAGATATAAACTTTAACCGATTATTGTGCCTAATGTTTGTATTGCGTTGAACATTTGGTGAAATTTTGTTTCACTTGCAATGAGAGGGACTACATCAGATTTTCGTTGCACATTGGTCAGGTTTAACAGGACTCTGCTTGTTCAGGCTCATTGTTAAGAATCCGGTATGAGTTTCTGTGCCCCAACAGGATTCAGATCATGCATTGATGTTCATCAACTTTATTTCAGGTTCATTCTGAAATTTATACAAATATTACTTCGGCTTTTTGACGTGGATTCCAAGATAATGTTTGAAAAATACGAAAAGTCTGTATGCTAAACAACAATTTAAAGCTCATAACTTGTGTAGACTACTCAAAAAAGGTTGAACCAACAAAAAATCTGTCCTCATTTTAAATTCATTTTCCCTGAAGTTTCAATACCCACTATCTTGTTCAACAGTTGAGAAGACCAACTGATTTTTCTTGTTATCGAATCATTTTCTTGCCGTGCAGCTCCGTTAATTTTACAGTTTTCGATGAATGTTGGTCTAGCCACTCTACTGCAGATATGTATATCTCATGATTTGAAAGAGTACTCTTGTTTCAAGGAAGTAGGGTCTCTTGATACCAGCAGCCATCACTTCCTCAGTCTGGAGATCAGTTATTTTTTATTAAAAAAGAGTAACAAGGAGAAAAATTCAAATTTTAATGATAAGACTTCAGACCTAATTTATTAAATGGATTATTAAGTTGATTGGTTGGTAACGAAGATTGTGTGAGAGGACAAACGTGTAAGCCATCACATTTGTTTATTGATTTGAGGAAATGTCAAAGATAACAGCTAGCGCGTTTTGAGACCTTCATTAGGCCCAGTTGACCCATAAAAGAGATGAAAATCTCCATTTATTCATTGAGGTTGCTGTTGTCAGCTCGGTTTGAAGAGCATTCTACGTTTCAACCACTCTTCAGTTCGTGCATTGTTCTGTAGAAGCTCACTTAGTTAAAGTGGTACTCTGAACGTAGAGCTACTTGGTTTACATGAACTAGAAATTTATGGTTGGCGACCTGAGCAATCTGTGGATTGATCAAACATTTCCACTTGTATCTTTGGAGCCACAGATGTCTAGTTTCGTGGGTTTTCTCTCAGACCTCAATTTAAACAGACATTCTGGGTCAGACAGCTTCGTCTGCGAGTGTCTACAATCAATTCGGTCATTATCTTTGCATCTCTGTCTCAATACCAAGTAAGAAATATAATCGAAGTCCTACAGGGAGAACTTCCATTTGTAATAGGCCCCCAATGTTTTCTGTGGCACGCATCTGATGCCTTGCTTAACACGAGATTTCGCCTTTCTCGGCGTGTGATATGCACCAGGAAGATTGTTTATGGCAGCGTTCTCAATAAAGTCTCCCACTCTTTGTCGATGATCATCTTCTGCTGGCCTCCATCATTCCCGGGCTCTTCAGGCATACAGAAGATGGTTTCTGATGCACGAATAACTTGCCCAATGTAGCAAAAGTAGAGCTCTCATTTGTCGAGCGTAATTTTTTAGTTAACGAAAATGTTAAAAAAAGACTGCGCCATTGTTGTTGTATGCTATTTGTGCATGGATGTGAACATCTTGGACCAGGAGCTGGTCATTTGTTTCGTTTTGGTATATTCCCTCCTTAGTCCATGTAATTGCACTGCATACATGATCAGTCCGCCTGGAGCTTCTAGTCGTCTTGTGAACCAACCAGTCGGAGTTTGCTCATATTTGGGGAAACAGTGCTGAAATCTACAGCGGAGAATATAATAATAATAATAATAATAATAATAATAATAATTTATTCTCAAATAACAAACATGTTATTCGATCGAACCCAAGAGGCGGAACTTACTCTATTGCCTCAGTGGATTTTCTTCCTAGGCCTTAGTACGTAAGGAGGCCGGTAAATCGACTCGTTCAGGCATTTTGTGCTAGTTGTGTGAAAACAAATCGATACTATCACATTGGTGAGTGGATTGCCATGTAGTATTTTGGCTTGATAATGGCTAAAAACGGGTTGCTGATAGATTTGTCTACCAGCCTTTACAGTAGGAACTGGCGAAAGCGCTATTACTGAATATGTTAGCGGAGAGATTTGAGGACGATGATGCATATTATTGCAGAAAAACAGGCAAAACTTGAGTTTTAGAGGGAAAAATAGTCCTAGTAAGACTCATTTATTATAAACTATGCAAAAATATGTACTGAAAGTCATTCTAATTTCAGGTTCATATGGACTCTACCTTTTTTCACAAGCCCTGTGTTTGCAAATGATGTGTCTATGCTGCCAAAACCACTAGGAGAAAGCGGTTAATCAAGACCACTTCACCTACCGCTTAGTTGTTCTGATTTCTTTTGTCCGTATATTGAATCAGACTCTCTATCAATGAATGATTACATGTCCTAACCAGGTGCAGAAAACTCGATTGTTTCCCAGTCATGGTGGAAAATCAACAAAGACACGTCAAATTCAAAGATGATGAGCAGTTTTCGAGCAGCAGTGAAGGATTCTTTTTTCGTTCCGATCCGATTAAGCAATAATGAAATAAAGGACTTCAGTTATGGTGTAAGCAGTAAGAAGATTGTATAACCAATTGTCTATTGTAAAATTCCATCTGGTAAATGATCACTGTTACGGGAGAAATGAAGATATTTTGCTGATCAAAACCTTTATATAAATATCATTAATTTCACTGTGTTTTTTGGGAATATTTGTTTTACTTAACTTATGAACTTGTTAGAATTATTATTTTCGGCCATTTTTGACTCCTGTTTGTCTTGGTTTGTTCGTTTGCAGTTTTTTGCTCCAGGAATCTATAAAATAGAAGGTAATTGTAATTATTATCATTATTGTTGTTAGAACGACATCGGTCGTCTATTTGTAATAAACGGACGACATTTTGGTCGATTATTTGTGAATTGGCAATAAACTTTGGAACCTACTTTGGAGTTTCGTTTTGATATAATCTTTGGGTTCGTGAATTGCAAATAGATCGACACACAGTGCTTCTGAGGATCAAGGAGCAAAAAATTGGACGTAACAAAAGTTCTTCTATTTTTAATTTGTTCGTTGGATACTTTGGACACTTCAATTTTGGTTCTTTGTTCATACACTGGATACTTTTGGACATTTGGGTCCAAAAGTTCTTCAATTTTGATTCTTTTGTCTTACATTGCATACCTCGAGACATTTTGGCTTCAAGATATTTTGCGTGAAATTTTTGTTATTATTGGTCGAATACGTTTGGATTAATTTCACATTTGCTCGGTAATCGAGTTCGAACAAAAGCATACAATGGAAACTAGAAGCAAAAAGCTGAAGGAAATGGATGGTAAAATTTCTAAAGCTGTTTGTGGTATGTCTGATTTTAATGATGATAAACTCGATGATATTAGTGTTAATAGTAAGTCTTCATCTCAGTTTGGTACTTCTAGATTGAGGTGAGATAAGGCAAAAATTAAGAAGAAAAATTTGGTAAGCAGACTTGAGTTAGAAAAGCAGCTTAAAATGTTAGATCTTCAAGATGAGGTGTACGGTCATAGAAAACGATAACTAACTGTCAGTAGACAAAGCTGAGATAAATTCTAAGGTGGAAAGGTACTTTCATTGTGATATTGCGCGTAAAAAGGTAATGAACACCTAAATATGCGATGGTATTGGTGAATTTGTAGTGCCTCCACATATATTTCAGTTCTCTCACATCTAACTTGGTT
>CALYCR020000043.1:0-21596 GCA_944470395.2 Schistosoma turkestanicum | reverse complement strand
ATCACCTCTGATTCTACTGTAACTCAGTTAGAGTGATCCCAAATGCTGTTGCCTATCTTCGTAAGGTTCATTCTTCAACCCTATCATCCATTTGGTTACTGTCTGTCAATTCAATGTCCATTATGGATTGCACGAGCTAGTGTAAACCAATTCGATTCTCTACTCTTTCTCCTTGTTCTTTCGCTACTGTTCTAGGTCTTTTGTAGGCACTCCACTATCTACTGCTAGTTTATGAGTTTGTATGTGCTGTGATATGAATGAATACGTTTGTTTCAGGGCAGAATAACTAAGAAGTGGAACTTCGAAATGTCTACTTTTTAACGTTATTTCACTGTCGATTCTCCAATTTGTGTTAGGTCATCCTGGTGCTGAATCAAATCCGGTTGGCTTCTAGTGGACCTTTAGATCTTTCCGTCGTCTGGGCGACATCGATGCTAGCGAGAACTGGACCTTTGATGGTCCAGTTTAGGACTCTCGGTGTTCAGACTCGCCAACTTGTGTGCACTCTATTTTCCCTGGTACGAAACCTGCTTTATCTAAGGTAGTTTTAAGCCGAGAAAGGAGCTGATCTTTGAATCCGATTTCCTCAACTTTCACAATTACGAGTGCGTGAGGTACTTTGGTAAAGGCTTTTGCACAGTCTGAAAATATTAGATGCACCGATATTTTTCGGTTCCTGATTTCCTTAATACCAAGTCAGGAAGGAGTATTATGGCTAATCCGTCAAGCATCATCCAGCACTAGGTTTATGTAGTACTTTGAAAGTACGGATACCCGATTCAACTGATCAGGATTTCAAAAAACGCAAAGGGTGGTTGCACCTGCACCACTGCAAAAGATTTCGGGCCATGACATTCAAGGTGTCTCGCTCCAGATAGTTAAGTTATCAAGATCACCCTGAATCCTGGCTAAATTTTCGTCCACATCTTCAGGCTCACAGCTGTATTCTATTTCCAAATCATCAACATTTAAGTATACTCTTCCAAATTTTATAGCAATACTTATATCGTTTATGTGCATAAGAAACAAAAGTGGACCTAATACACTCCCCTGGATAACTCCACCGGTTATTGTTCTTGCTGATGAAAGACAGTTGCTGTACTTAACCATTTGTTGTCGCCAATTCAGGAATGAAGCAAACCATGAATGTAGTGGGTTAATGGTTCCAAATGACTTTAGTTTAACGATAAGCCTTTTGTGTGGGACTTTATCAGAAGCCTTCTTAGAGACTAAGCAAAGGACTGATACTTGAAGACATTCATCTTGTTTATGCGTGATATCGTTGGAATAATCTAACAGACATGTGTCACACGACCTGGACCTCAAGAACCTTTGCTTGGGGGTCGATATCAGATTCTGAATAAGTGGATGTCGTAGTAACTCTGCCTTAACTACCTTCCCCATCACCCTAGATACTACTGAAGTTATGTTTATTAGTCGATGATTTTCAACACTCGCTGCAGACCCATATTTATTTATGAGGAGGATATGTGTAGTCTTCCAGTTATTAGGGCAACACTCTGTGGAGAGTGATATAATAAATAGTTTGAGAAGAATAACACAAAGATCATTGCTACCATTTTTCAGCATGCTGGTTGGGATACCATCTGGTCCTTCAATGTAACAGTGCTTCAGTGTACTAATCGCCTTGAAAATGTTCTGCACACTAAGGTAAACACTGGCGATTTCACAGGAAGGAACTTGGGTCAGGTGTGATTTATTTGTTGGTATTTCGTTCGTTAATACAGCACAACACGTTGTTTTAGCAGCTCTGCGATGTTTTTCCGGTCTGCGTACACTCGCTTGTCCTCAGTAATTTTGCTCCTTCCTTCCTCTTTAGAGCATTCAAGTCTGTTCCGAAGGAGTTTCATGAGTGCAGAGGATTCATTGATCAGCTGAACAGCACGCTTTTCATGTGCAATTGCATTTTTAGTACGCCTTATTTAAATACGGAGACTATGAATATGCTGACTGAGACAGCTTCCGGTTTCTAATTCATCACTCCGACTGGACCGCCTTATTTTCTAGTCTTGAACTCTCTGATGCATTACATATATTCAATGTCACCATTAAATCTGCTCTAGACACTACTATCTTAGTCAAAACATCTTTCAAAACAGTTACTCCTTATATCAACTCTAATGTTAGGGCTAAACTACGTCAACTACTTACTTACTTACTTTCGCCTGTTACCCCCAATGGAGCATAGGCCGCCCACCAGTTTTCTCCAACCAACTCTGTCCTGGGCTTCCCTCTCCAGTTCTGTCCAATGTTTGTTCATTCCTCTCATATCTTTCTCTATTTCTCGGCGTAGTGTGTTCCTTGGCCTTCCTCTTTTCCTTTTGCCTTGAGGGTTCCATGTGAGGGCTTGTCTAGTGACGCAGTTGGGTGTTTTTCGTAGTGTATGTCCTATCCATTTCCACCGCTTCTTCCTGATTTCCTCCTCCATTGGAATCTGGTTTGTTCTCTCCCACAGTTCGTTGTTGCTGATGGTGTCTGGCCAACGAATACGAAGTATTTTGCGTAGACAACTGTTAATAAACACTTGTATCTTTTGGATGGTGGCTTTCGTAGTTCTCCATGTTTCCGCTCCATACAGTAGAACTGTCTTCACATTTGTATTGAAGATCCTGATTTTGGTTTTGTTTGAAAGTTGTTTGGAGTTCCAGATATTTTTCAACTGTAGAAATGCAGCCCTTGCTTTGCCAATCCGCGCCCTCACATCTGCATCGGATCCACCTTTCGCGTCGATAATGCTGCCAAGATATGTGAAGGTGTTAACTTCCTCCAAGGCATCTCCATCAAGCGTGATTTGGTTGGTGCATGTTGTGTTGCATCGGAGAATTTTGCTTTTTCCTTTATGTATGTTGAGACCTACTGCTGCAGAGGCTGCTGCTACACTGGTCATCTTCTCTTGCATTTGTTGTTGAGTGTGCGATAGAAGAGCCAGGTCATCTGCGAAGTCCAGATCGTCCAGCTGCGTCCTAACTGTCCAGTTGATACCGTGCTTCCCTCCAGATGTTGACGTCTTCATAATCCAGTCGATCACCAGGAGAAAGAGAAAGGGTGAGAGCAAGCAACCTTGCCTGACACCGGTCTTCACCTCAAAAGAGTCTGTCAGCTGACCTCCGTGTACGATTTTGCAGTTGAATCCATCATAAGAATTCCGTATGATGTTGACTATTTTCTCAGGCACACCGTAGTGTCGAAGAAGCCTCCATAGTGTTTTCCTATCCACGCTATCGAATGCTTTCTCGTAGTCGATGAAGTTGATGTAGAGTGGTGAGTTCCATTCAATTGATTGTTCCACAATGATCCGTAATGTAGCAATTTGGTCAGTACATGATCGATCCTTACGAAATCCAGCCTGTTGATCTCGAAGTTGGGCGTCTACGAAGTCCTTCATTCTGTTTAACAATACTCTGTTGAAGACTTTGCCTGGTATTGAAAGAAGAGTGATGCCTCTGTAGTTTTCACACTTGCTGAGATCGCCTTTCTTTGATATTTTGATGAGGTATCCTTCTTTCCAATCTGATGGTACTTGTTCCTCATCCCAAATCTTCTTGAAGAGAATGTGAAATATTTTCGCAGTTGCTTCCACATCTGCTTTCATTGCCTCTGCTGGAATGTTGTCTGGTCCTGCTGCTTTGCCGCTCTTGATTTGTCTGATGGCCATACTGATCTCCTCAATCGTAGGTGCGCCAATATTAATTGGGAGGTCCGTGGATGCTGCTTCGATGTTGGGTGGGTTCAGTGGAGCTGGTCGATTCAATAGTTCCTTAAAGTGCTCCACCCACCTATTTCGCTGTTCGTCAGTGTTGCTGATTATTTTCCCTTCCTTGCTTTTCACTGGTCGTTCTGGTTTACGATAGTTTCCGGCGAGCTTCTTTGTAGTTTCGTACAATTGTCTCAAGTTTCCTTCTCTTGCAGCCTTTTCCGCCGTCATTGCTAGATAATCCACATATTTTCGTTTGTCAGTTCTGATGCTCTTCTTCACTTGCCTGTTTGCTTCTGTATACTCGGCTTGCGCCTTAACTTTCTCTGATCTTGTTCGGCAGACATTGATAGCTGCCTTCTTGTTCCTCCTTTCTTGAATTTTTTCAAGAGTACCAACAGAGATCCATTCCTTGTGATGGTGCTTCTTGCGACCAAGGACCTCCTGACATGTTGAAGTGATTGCCTCCTTAATCCCTTTCCAATTGTTCTCCAATGTTGCTTCCTCTCCATTGAGTAGATCCTGAAAGGCCTGGAACCTATTGGTGAGGGCTATCTTGAATTCGTTGAGTTTTACGGTATCCCGAAGAAAGGCCGTATTAAACTTCTGTGATGTTGTCTGCCCCGCTGTCCAGTGCTTCTTTAGCTTCAATCTCATTTTGGCGATCAGCAAGTGGTGATCTGAAGCTATATCAGCTCCTCTCTTGGTTCTCACATCCTCCATGGTCCTTCTGAACTTTTTGTTGATACAGATATGGTCAATTTGGTTTTGAGTAGTGTGGTCCGGTGAAATCCATGTGGCTTTGTGGATGCGTTTGTGCGGGAATATTGAGCCACCGATGACCAGTTTGTTGAAGGCACATAGGTTTGCAAATCTCTCACCGTTTTCGTTCCTTTCTCCCAGTCCATGTCGTCCCATGATGTCTTCATATCCAGTGTTGTCCATTCCAACCTTGGCATTCAGGTCTCCCATAAGAATCGTCAAATCCTTTGGTGAACATTGATCGACGACTGACTGCAGCCTTTCGTAGAATTGATCTTTAACGTCGTCATTGTAGTCATTGGTAGGTGCATAACATTGGATCACGTTCATTGTAATGTCCTCTTTCTTTGTTTTGAAGGATGCTTTAATGATCCTGGGTCCATGAGATTCCCATCCTATCAGTGCCTTTTGTGCATGTTTGGACAGCATCAATGCAACCCCTTGTGTATGTGAAGCGTTTTCCTCTTCATGACCAGAGTATAACAGCAGTTCCCCTGAAGCAAGTCTCAGTTGTCCTACCTGTGTCCAATGTGTTTCACTGATGCCGAGCACCTCGAGGTTGTATCTTTTCATTTCTGCCGCAACTTGAAATAGTCTTCCAGTCTCCCACAATGTACGAACGTTCCATGTACCTAAAAAAATGGTTGCTCTGGTTGTCAGAAGAGGCATCGGCCCCGTGACTTCCGAGGGGACTCGGCTTTCATCACGAGACGTCATAATTCTTCTTCCAACCATGAGGGCAGAGTTAAAATGGTTTGAATTATTTTTTCTGGTTAGCGTTCTTTTGGCAAGTTAGATTTCAACGGAATGGGGCCGCCAACCCCATGTCCAACCCTCCTCCTTTATCCGGGCTTGGGACCGGCAGTAGCCCCTAAGGTTCTACTGGCGGAGTTAAACTACGTCAACTAAAACGGGCATATTGCGAATTTAAGGACTACCGAATCTTGTACCAAATTTACGCTAAACTTGAAGGTGTGAAAAACCAACATGAAGTGCGTAAGCGAATAGAAGAAAACACTGCTCTCGCCACTTCATGAAAGTCCCAAAACCTATGTTGTTTGCTTAACTAACGCATAAAAATGACTCAAACCGCAAAATTCATTCTATACTACATGATGGACAGACATATTATGGCGAAACTGTTATTTATGAACTGTTTAGTACATGGTTCTACCTCAACAAGAAAACATCTCTTATGCCTAATACTAACATGAACTGTAGCAGTAACAATAGTCCAATCTAGTGGAGACAATGGTGATAGGAAATGTGGCCGTAGTTGTTTCCACAAGTGCAACTGCATGTAGATTGCAGTAAATATTTGTTTCAGATTTGTGAGTTTGCTGTTGCATCTGTATTAATCATTATGAACATTTTACGCACTTGTTTTGAGTTGTAATTTGACTACACCATTATCTGTTTATTCAGTGACGTTCTAACGGAGATGAACTTAACATCCTGGACAAGAGTGGCTACAAACTTCCTCCTCACGAAATGAAAACCCAGATGAACCGATCCCCTAGACGAGCATGTGGTCGGTTCCCCGAAACACTGTACCCGACAGTGCTAGCCAAAAATCTGTTAAAATCACTCTCCAAAGAGTGTGGATCGCCCCACTCTTGGTGTGTAGCACGCAGGCTACGCAAAGTTCAGACTAAATTTTCCAGTCCCATTCTTCTCCATTTTAGTACTGTCATGGAGACCAATCACTTGATTAATAGTCAGTCACTACTTAGAAACATCCCACTATCTAAGGAGATTAGAATTATCAGTGATAGAACTACTGTAGAATCTAATTTGAAAGCCTTGTTTTGGAAAATCCCCCCATGTATATATATTTGTGTTATGATCTGACTGATTTTTTCTGTTCGATATTTTGGTACTTTATTTGATCCCATTTTCGGACTTTATCATTTGTATCGTGCCATTATTTCTATACCTTGTACTTATATTGAAGTTTCTCTGTTTCCTTCTGAACTATGTATGTGTTGTTTAAAGTTGATACTTAATATGGCTACAGCCATTTTTGAATTTGATACTCTAGCAGCTGCTCGTTGATACTGACTGGAAGCACTTATTCTCCCAGCATCGAAACTTATTGTTGGGATTAGAAACTCGAAGATGTAATATTGTTTTGGTAATAGTTTGTATTTCCATTTTTGATTGAATATAGAACCGTTCTTTTCCAGAATTTATATTTTTAGACTTGGACTGGGCAAGACGCGTGTTGACCTGCACCTTCCGGTTTAAGAGCACTGCAAGTGTAATAAATATTTCTACAACTACAATTTAACGCCTAATTACCAATGACCTTCCAACTATGCCAGCAAACTCGTGCACTAGTAACAGCTATGATCTTGAATGTCAACTGAGCCTTACAGTACCTACCGCCCCCTTAAAACGGAGAACTGATCCAAAGTGACTACTAGTCCAAAGACCTGTCTCCTGAATAAAAGTGCTGCAACTTGTTTTGTAGTCAAAAGCCAACCTACATGAAAACCACAAGTCAATCGCACTTCTGTGATATACAAACACTGTCCTAAAGATAAAGGGACAGACCTAGTGGTTCGAAATCCCCACATGAAACGTGCTACTTGCCCTATCCATCAGTCTTCAGTACTTGACCAACCCAATAAACAATAATGCCTGCCACCTATCTCTCCTACTTGTGACGCTACTTTACTTCTAAAATTAAACCCTAGGACTCCTAAGAATACGGACACTCATACCATAAATACCTCCCTAAATTCTAACCTTAGGCGCCTCCCCGTTTCCAACCCAAAGCCTATACCCTGGATTGCGTATAAAAAGAATAGGATGCCTAGAGTTTCTGGGATAACTCGTAACAATAGCCTGCTTGAGCATCCGCCTAATGTTCCTAGACACCGTCCTAACCGAAATACCTTTTACAATTCTTGGGTTTCTCCTACAAAACATGTACGTAATCCTTTTTAACGCTCACCCTCTCAACAGAGTTGTTTTACTACCTCCAGCTGTTGAGGGCGATATTTCCTCCTCCTACAAGTCATGCTCTGCATTCTGTGATGTAATGGATAACAATCAATCTTTGCCGCTATCTGCCCCTTCTAGATGTAATACGTTTATGTCTGGTCCTTTTCACATTGTCCGAAGATTTGACTTACCCCACTATACCTAATCAAATGGACCTACGAAAAGATCCGTCCTTATGCCCCCTAGAGACTTCCTCATCTGTTCTTTGGAGGTCATCAGTTAACTCTGCCAAACGACACTTCTCATATCCTACCTCACATTCTTCTCTCACCATGCCTGTCTCTGAATATCTTTCTGACTCTAACTATATCGCTCCCAAATTAACTGATCATAACAATCAAGCCTATATTCCTACTTCCAGCCCTCCTTCAGAACACACAACATACAACCCTCCGGATGCCCACTGTGCATCCATGAAAGATGAGTATCCATCCTATGCAAGACCAATGCTAATTAATTCCCGATCTGTTATGAATAAGATTACCTACTTACGCACTCTGGTTATTCTAAACAATCCTTCCATTGTCTTGAATACTGAAACCTGGTTGTCCTCCGATGTCCCTGACTCATACCTTCTAATAGACTGTGCTGAACCAAACAATATATTATATCAAAATATTAACAAAGATATTGAATACAAACAGGTGTGTATTGAAATATATAAGTTAAATGTAATGAACACAATAAAAAATGTAAGGAAGTTACTTTATACGACTGTTTGTACGTGTTCGGTTGCGTTTGTTACCATAAATCCACAATTATAAAAGTGTTAGTAATCCAAATGATGTAAATATCCGTAAAGTAGTATATACGTATGACTGCAGGAGCACCGAATATGCACTTGGAAAGAATAATGACGACGCCATACTGTTAAATACGATCGAAGAGGGTTTGTAGATGATGGATATGTTCTTTGATCGATGTGCTGGCTATAAGGACATCATCTATGTAGACGAAAACGAAGTCGAGACTTCTGGTCTTTTCATCCGTGAAGCGATGAAATGTTTGGGCTGCATTTTCTAACCTGAATGGCATTCTCAATCGTAGATGCGCCAACATCTATTGTGAGGTCGGTGGATGCTTGTTCGATGTAGAGTGTGTTCAGTGGAGCTGGCAGAATCAAGAGTTCCTTAAAGTGCTCTACAAACTTATGGCGCTGTTCTTCAGTGTTGCTGATTACTTTGCCTTCCTTGCTTTTCACTGGACGTTCTGCTTCACGATAGTTTCCAGCGAGCTTCTTTGTTGTTTCGTACAATTGTCTCAAGTTTTCTTCTCTCGCGGCCTTTTCCGTCGTCATTGCTAGATCTTCCACATATTTTCGTTTGTCAGCTCTGATGCTTTTCTTCACTTTCCTGTTAGCTTCTGTGTGTGCAGCTTATGCACACTTTCTCAGCTCCTGATCGGCTGACGTTGATTGATGCATTTTTGTTCCCCTATTACAGAATATATTCAAGCTTACAAACAAACATCCATTCCTCGTGATCGTACTTCTTGTGTACCAGAACATCGTTACATGTTGAAGTGATTGCATCCTTCATCCCTTTCCAATTGATCTTCAAGTTTACTTACTCTCTCTTTAAGGCGATTTTCGGGCAAGCCAATATTGATTTGTTTCTCCTTAATTTGCTCCATATGAATTCAATGGTCTCAAGTAGTGGTATGTTGGTAAACAAAGATCATATTTCTCCCGCTAATGTTCATATGTTCTACTTCGGAAGTGAACTCTAAAACTTCTGTACCTTACTGTTGCCTGAGTAAGCGTTCCATTATACGGACACAGAAACCTTATAAATATCCTTGAAGAGTGTTGTATTACCAAAAGTGATCAATGTTCCTGTGGTTGATAAGACAATGAAAACCTCAACATTTTAGACAAAGCAAGGGAAACAAGAAATATCCTCGATGCAGCGTCAAGATAAGATATCAAAGACGAACAAATTCTCTTTCGTCATATACAGTAGCTAATGCAGGTGAAGTCAGCAAGAGTAATCGCAGTCTCGCGATCAGTAGGTTCAACAAGTACTCAATTATTCTCCCTGAATTAGCTGTTTTAGATATCTTAACAAAAGTTGATAAAATTTTGTTGATATTCTTGTTACTCTACGTACAACTGATTTATGCAATGACTCTAAAATTCTCACTAACCACTTCACAATTTTGTGGTACGGAAAATCGAACATATCTAGAACCGGGCATCGAGGAAGACCCGATTTGTGAACTTTTGGTAAATCGAATAGTCGTGGTGTGTAGGATCCAGTACGCTCAAATAAGTCATGAATTTCAGGCGTAATTATACCCTTTATCTTTAATTCCTTGAGAGGATTTGTCAATTGATTTTCCACTTTTTTATTGATATGATTATTACTCGTAACTTTTTGAAACTTGCTAGGATCATCGAGCATTCCTTCCATTTTATCTGTGTAATCAATTTTATTCGTAAGAACTATACCTCCCCCCTTGTCTAGAATGCTCATGATCAAAGTTTCGTCTTTCTTGAGTTTTTTCTAAAGCCTCATGGTGCAGCTTAGTGAAAAGGCGATTTGTAGGACGCTTGCTATTCTTATACTGTAGGCAGCTATCGACTAACGTTGTCTTAAAACTAGCTACATCTTCCACTGAGATAGGGACAAGATCAGTTGTTTGTGAAAATAAATTCTCAAACTGCACATCCGTATCTAGTTGATTGGCCTTCTGTTACGTCCAGTTTTTTGCCCGTTGATTCTACGAAGCACGGTTGTCGAACTATTTGTAATTCACGGTCCCAAATTTTAAACCAAGAACGAAACTCCAAAGTAGATACCAAAGTTTATTCCAAATCACAAATTCGACCAAAATGCTGTATTACAAATAGACGACCAATGTCGTTCTAACAACAATAATTATAATAATTACAATTACCTTCTAATTTATTAGCTCTTGGAGCAAAAAACTGCAAACGAACAACAAGGAGAAACGGGAGTCCAAAATGTCCGCAAATAATAATTCAAACAAGTTCACAAGTTAAGTAAAACAAATGTACCCAAAAACAGTGAAATTAATGATATTTATACATGAAGGTTTTGATCAGCAAAATGTCTTCGTTTCTCCCGTAACACTCCCGACCAAAAGAACCTTGGTTCTTTTCACCGACAAAAATATATAACAACAATCCAAGTATGTGCATCACAAGCAATCAACAACAAACATTCAATATAAATTCTACACCGGCCCACAATATCCCTCTAAGCAAAACAAGCCCTTTCTAACACTTCAATTTACGGTTCATTCTCATCCCCTAATCCACACCGGAAGAACGAGTAGGACTTACAGCAGTACGCCTACCCGCCCTCCAACATGGATATGACCTATCAAACTATGAACCTGTACATTCCCATCAGGTCCTTGATTCCCCTATCTATCGTAGCATGACCTAACGGTAGTATAAACCTTATCCAATTCACCCACACGAACATGTGCAACACGTCGTAAAGCTGGTCATATCCTCTTAGAGATTTACTTTCCACCTCATGGGGATGAGTCGTTAATCCACCACCCATTGCTCCAAACAGCAGATACGATGAAGCCCGTGATGCTGACTTATCAACAGAAGTTCTTGACCCATAGATAATATGCAAGGGCAGGATCTCCGATTTTGACGTTTCCTCGTCTCCCGAAGACTCTAGGTGGCATAACATTGGAACAATATTCAACTCTCCATCTCCTGGTACAGAGGTTTGATCAGCATTCGTCAACGTCGACAAATCATTTGTCACATCAGTGACATCCAGATTATTATCATCGTCATTATGATTCCGTTCTGTCAGACAAGTCGCGTCGATTCGGTCTGCATTAGCATCCGTCTCAGAGACACAAGACATATGCTCATCAATAGCATCGTCATCACACAACACTGTAGACTGGCTGTTACCATCAAACACTTTCTTCTCATCATCACTCGACTGACAGTCAACCGGAATAGGAACAGTTACAGTTGCACAACCTTGTGCATCTTCGATCAACTTAACATTCGTGACGAGGTCCAATGACGTCGAAACACAAGGAGGCTCATTCGATGAAGTTGATAGACTAGTCACTATAAGTGGACTGCTGACACTTTCTATCTCCTTATTATCACTGTCACTACTAAGGTTCTGATGGCTACTATTTCCATTGCTAGTCATAGCATCCGAAAGAGAATGAGGTTTAGGCTTCTTTATAATAGTAGCATCAATGTAAGAACGGATGTATGCCACCGCCTCATATCCAACTTCCGAGGCGTCACAGAAAATATGAAGTTCCAGGAGCGAGCGATCTGACTGTGGGAATAATACACAGCGTGGAAAACTAACGTTCTCAACCTTCTGAAATCCACTTAAAATCTCTAACCAGCGTTTGCCTTCCTCACTTGAGATCTCTTCGTCCCATCCTAGTCCCAATTTACTCAAACGTTGAAGTAACTGCTTCATAGGAAGTATGTATGGTGCAAACAATCACAAGGGGTCGTGTAATGAAGCTACACTCGACAATATACCTCGCCTAGTGAGAGGGCATTTCGGTATGCGAACTTTAAATTCAAACGCATCAACCACAGTATTCCAAAATAATCTCAATGTGCGTTCCGTAGGAAGTCTGTCAAAGTCAATCTCTTTTACGGCTTCTGCTCTCTCTTCTGGATGAATTGATTCGAGAACATGTAAACAATTACTTATCCACTTGGTAAGTCTGAACCCACCTTTTCTGAGTAGTAAACCAAGGGTTTTTGCAAGCTCGATTGCATCCTGCACGTTATCAATTGAAGTTAAATAGTCGTCGACATAGAAACTCTTATCTACAACTTCCTGGACATCTTTATTCAATTCCTTTCCGAATATATCTACCGTCCTCCGAAGAGCGAAATTAGCGCAAAGGGGAGAGGACACGGCTCCAAACGGATGAACTGTCAAACAATATTCTTTAGCCTTTCGTCCTATATCACCGTCTTCCCACCATAATAGTCGAAACGCTCCCCTATCTCTTCTCGGGATCTTTACTTGAAGGAACATCTCCTCGATGTCAGCGGCTAATGCTACGTTGCATAATCTGAATCGTAGATGTATACCAATTAAACTATTTACAGTATTAGGTCCTCTCAAAAGCTGATCGTTAAGAGAACAACCTTGATAGACAGCTGCACAATCAAAAACAATTCTTAATTTTCCAGGCTTTTTAGGGTTGATAACAGGATGATGAGGAATATACCAACAAACAGCATCACGGTCGAATTCCTCCTTACTAGCTTCAATGATGTATTCTGCCCATTATCACAAAATTTAGGCCCTAGGGACAAAGCTTCCAACAGTATTACGTCAAGTATAATATTTGAAAAATTTTGTACATGCCGAGTCGGATCAAGAGGAAATTCCTCCTCAGGTTTTTGATTTTCCAAAGTTTTCAATAGTTTTCTCCTAGTCTTCTCAGATCTGTTCTTAGATACTTTTTCGATATCGTCCATAAATATTGAGTGTATCTCCGATGGCAGGCTATCTACGGAATGTTGTCTGAGATTTCCCAAGTCTCGGATATTAATTTTCAAAGTATCAATTTCATTCGACGTATGTCTTTCAAGTGTTTTTCCATTAGGATAGATTCTGTTCCGACGCAATCACTTCCAGTATACTTTAGGAAATCTGTTAGACTGAGTACAATTATTAGCAAATCCTAAGCTCGTTTTCGCTCCCATGAGACGCGCCTTGTCAGGAAAACTGGTATTAGGAACCCAAATGTGAGTGAGACTATTTCGGAAAAGAATGGTCTTATAATCCATTCTCAATCCAGGTACTGGACCGATGAGCAGAACACTTCAGGGTTCAGTTGAACTAGCTTTCAGCCACCAGCACGGATACAGAAAGCTCGATATGCTTTTGCCAATTTACGCCGTTTATGGTGTAGGCGAGATATTCGTTTGCTAACCAAAGGACGGGTGTATTGCGCAACAGTTCGCTCCGTTCTACATTATGGATGCGAAACATGGCCGTTAAGAGTATGTGTTCGTATTTTACTAGCATTCGATCATAGATGTCTTAGAAGCATTGCTCGAATATCCTGGTACAACGCTTTTTCAACTTCATTAAGACTAGGGGGGACTTACGTCGATTTGCCATTCAGGATGACTGGAGATCGTGGGTAACTGAAGAGTGGCTCGAGGCCAGTTGAACTGATCCCTAAAGTGTTCTGCCCATCGATCCAGTCTCCTGGATTGAGAATAAATAATAGTCCCGTCATTTTCTGAGATAGTCTCACTTACACTAGGATTCCTAATACCAGTTTCCTTGATAAGTCGGAAAAGTTGTCTAGTGTTGCCGATCGCCGCTGTCTTTTCCATCGCTTTTGCTTTCGCCACCCACCACTGTTCGCGATCGTTACGTAGGCTTTTTATAAGTCTGCGCCTAAGTTGACTTCGTTCTTCATCATGTTCAGAGCCAGGTGGGATGAGTTTTCGGGCATCCATCAGATCGGTGGACGCTGCTGAGATCCACGGTTTCATTCTAGCCTTATGGCCAACCTTACTAGCAGATATCACTGCTGTTTCCACAGCCTTTTTGATATCATTCCATCCTGCTTCCGGATGGGAATCGCTTAAATGGTCGCCTAACTGTCTTTCTAGTTGTTCCTGAAATATATTTTTCGCCTTATTATCATTAAGTAAAACCCTAAGAGGCTTTCTTACGGTGTCTTTCCTACGCCCAGTAAGCTTCAAACAAATACGCGCTCGCACTAGGGCATGATCTGAATCTAGACATGTGCTCCAGAACGAGCGACAGTCCTCTATCGAACCCCTCCATCGGTGGCTGATGGCGATGTGATCTAGTTGAGTCCGACGTTGAGACGATTTTGGACGTCGCCAGGTCAACAGATGCTTATCCTTATGCCCTCTATTCAATCTGCAATAGATACAGCAATAGAAAGAAAGTTATTTATTCTTACATAGTTGCCAAATAACACAACCAAAAACAATCGATTACCATATTCACAATAAGTCAGTCGGTTGCAACGTAGAACTTCGTACGTATGTACATAAGTTCAGGTTGCCATACCACATTGGCACAGAGAGGCAAATGTCAAATCAAATTCAATAGTGATAGAGATAGTTGTAGGATTTTCGTTGCATAACGTTAGATTCACCAGAATAACGCACCCGAAGTCAATGAAGTAAAAGCTCTTTGAGTATTCGGAATATTTATTTGGAACAGTTAAATAAATATCGTATGTGGTTCTGCAACAAACAATTATTAATTTACTAGTTACTTACATTCAAGGTGATTGAGCAACAAAAACAACAGATTATCACGACGATCCGTGTCTCACACACCCAGCGAATAGAATGCCAAACAAAATGGCTGACCAAACAGTCAATGTTTCGACCAATAGAAAACAACTTCTAGATTGTTCGATCATACTGACCGATAAAATGCAAGTTACAAATTATATAGTAAACACTCAACTACTCATGAGTAGTACAACCATTACAACTAAATCCAACATTGCCCCCTGAGGTTGAAGAATCCCGGGATGTTTCTAATTGTTCAGGGTTCTGTGATTCTTCAACTTCACCTTCTAACTTGCATAACTGCCGTACATCTCTTCTCACTATCCCATTAGCTGTTCTTAACGTCACCTTCCGAACCAAGCCGTCGGTACCCTCCTGTATATCTGTGACGACCGCCTTCGGCCATTGCCACCTCGATCGTGCAGACTCTATCATCAATACTAAGTCCCCAACCTTCAAATTAGGCTTAGGATCGTGCCATCGTTGCGTTAACTGTAGCGTTGGGATATATAGCTTCAACCACCTTTTCCAAAAAAGATCAACCAAGTACAATGTTTGTCGCCATCTTCTATTGTATTTTGTTGTATAGTCCTTTTCATCGATGCTAGCTGGTTCGCTTGATCTAGGCAATAGTAACATGCTAGGTGAAAGCGCTTGTATTCCATCGACATCTTCTACCATCTTCACTATAGGCCGGTTGTTTAAAATCCTCTCTATCTCCACTAGAGTCGTATGTAATACCTCATCGGTGACCGGTTGTTCGTCGAGAACAACTACTAATATTCTTTTAATAGTTTTGATGATCCGCTCCCATATTCCTCCTCGATGATAAGCCTTTGGATGGTTAAATATCCAATCACAATTGTGAGCGGCAAGGTTTTTCGATATTTTTTCTTGGTTCCAAGCTCTCATTAAACACTTTATTGCCCTTTCGGAAAAGAATGGTCTTATAATCCATTCTCAATCCAGGTACTGGACCGATGAGCCGAACACTTCAGGGTTCAGTTGAACTAGCTTTCAGCCACTAGCACGGATACAGACATTGTGCTTATAGTGACAAAATTCTGCTTACAAATAACTACACAAACATGTCACAATTATAAAAACAACACTTGATTTAACCTGTCGAATATAACACGTGTAAAAAATCTAAATCCACTAATAAAATCGATAAAATCAAACGTAATAACAGTGTTCCATCCGTATCTTATTCTGATCTTCCTACTGACTCAATAGAATCTCACCGTGAACTTGAAAACGACATCTCTTTACCTTGTAACCCGCTCGTTGATATAAATACAATTAACTTACTTCCCAGTGACTTGACACCATCCACTACTTCATGTGTTTCCTCTGAAGTAGATTCCTGTGAGCACTTGTTAGAAAGTATGACTGCTCTTGAACACTTGACGAGCCTGCAAGCTGATCAAGTTTATAGCAATTCACAAAATGTCTGTAGGCCTTTTCGTCATAGGAAATCCAGTACTGTTGATCTGAACTGTTCCCTCTCTGATATGGTAATTAACGCAGATGACTTTACGCAGACTGAGCAACCGAAAAACCCTTGTAGCAAGTCTGATCACTATCCTATTCACCCTAACAGCTGCAAACTGAACTCCAGTACATTCGTCACTAATAATTCTAAGGACACTTAAAGCGCACTCGATGTCAACCAAACCATTCAGGATCTACCACTTTACAAGTACCTGGTCAGTGTAACAGAAAATCCTGATCTCAAAATCATTAGAAAAACCGAAATGGTAATTGACCATCTATCCTCTGAACCGTTCGAACGACTTCAGTGCATTCAGAATGCCATTGTTTACAACGTACCCGACAGTGCTAGCCAAAAATCTGTTAAAATCACTCTCCAAAGAGTGTGGATCGCCCCACTCTTGGTGTGTAGCACGCAGGCTACGCAAAGTTCAGACTAAATTTTCCAGTCCCATTCTTCTCCATTTTAGTACTGTCATGGAGACCAATCACTTGATTAATAGTCAGTCACTACTTAGAAACATCCCACTATCTAAGGAGATTAGAATTATCAGTGATAGAACTACTGTAGAATCTAATTTGAAAGCCTTGTTTTGGAAAATCCCCCCATGTATATATATTTGTGTTATGATCTGACTGATTTTTTCTGTTCGATATTTTGGTACTTTATTTGATCCCATTTTCGGACTTTATCATTTGTATCGTGCCATTATTTCTATACCTTGTACTTATATTGAAGTTTCTCTGTTTCCTTCTGAACTATGTATGTGTTGTTTAAAGTTGATACTTAATATGGCTACAGCCATTTTTGAATTTGATACTCTAGCAGCTGCTCGTTGATACTGTGGTGGACCAATCAATGTATTATTTCAAAATATCAACAAAGTTATTGAATACAAACAGATGTATATTGAAATATATCGATTAAATGTAATAAATACAATCACAAAATGTAAGGACGTTACTTTATACGGCTGCTTGTGCGTGTTCGTATGTGATTGGTACTAAAAAATCCACAATTATAGAAGATCTGTAATACAGTTAATGTAAATATCCGTAAGGTAGTTTATACGTATGACTGTAGTCTATAAATGTAGACAATATACGTATTAGAATCCGATTAGCATATTAATGAACGAATGAGAACATAAGTTGTGTGTATAAAGTGTATTTGATAGGCTCAGGCATTGAGTGCCGTGCTACGTGTACAACAGAACGGAAAAATCGGGTAGTCAACGTTACTTGTATCCAAGGTAACACACCTAAACAACATGTACAATCATTTTATAGTAAATGTACAAACAGTCGAAAATTAACAGAATAAATTCAAAATACGTTTGTCATGCCATCTCCACATAGCTCCCCCCCAGAATGTCCGGAGGTAACACTGGTTATATTAAAAAAATAATATGTGAGAGTACAGTGTGTGCATTTGTGTATAATAATTAGAAAAGCAATGCAGGAAAGTGGAGTATGGTATGACATGTACATTAATATTATACAACACGTTAATTTAAAAAAAAACTAGTGTGAATGTTGCATGGCATGCCAAAAAAAAGTAGGAAAAATACAGTCATACAATGTTTTGGTTGGTTGATAAAAAAAATAACAACGTGCAAAACTATTAATAAACACACAAGAAAATTGAATTGTTTCTTCTCATGAAAAAAAAATTATTATTATTATTATTATTGTTATTATTTTCTTTTTTTTTTTTTTTTTAAAAAAATAGAATTAACTCGTTAATTATAGTGTAAAAAGAATAATGTAACAATACGAGTTATTGCAAAAAGAAAAAAATGTGGTTTATTATATGCACGTGTTAGAAGACCAAAAGGTTATAATAGTTTTTTTTTAGAAGATTGAAAGTTTTTTAACAATATAATGTACATTAACAGCAATTTGTTGAATTCCGTTTTCTTTTTAATCAGCAAAATGTACATAGCGTTTAGGTTTATTCACTGCACTGCCAGAACGTGTTAAACAAGTGGGTTTAACGGTCGGTTTCTGCTCGTCTACAGCTTTCTTGTGGCTTTGCAGGAGGTTTTGTTTATCGGTGGTATTGTCTTCTTTGTCGAGTTGAGTTTCGTAGAAAGCTGGTTTAATTCTATCGATAGCGATAGTTTCCTTCTTTCCACCTTTGTTGATTAAAAAATGTTTATTAGTTCGTTTAATTACTTGATATGGTCCATCATAAGGTTGTTTCAGTGGCTTTTTAACCGCATCGACGCGAACGAAAACATATTTACACGTCGTCAGATTTTTGTCAAGGTGTATGCGGTTATTATGTTCCCGCGGCGGTATGGCTTTTAGGTTCTGCATAGTTTGTAGCAGTCGACTAGCGAATCGGCCTGGGTCGCTTGGTGCCGACGTGTCCGTGTCAACCAATTGGCCTGGCAATGTAAGTGTTGTGCCGTAGACCAGCTCAGCAGAAGTACATCCGATGTCCTCCTTGATGGTTGAGCGAATTCCCAGGAGTAAGAGCGGTAATGCGTCGACCCATTTCGTTGTGCCAGCTTGTGCCATCAGTGAGCTTTATAATTGGCGGTGAAATCTTTCGACCAAATCATTAGCTACTGGATGATAAGCTGTGGTCTTGATGTGGTTTACTCCCAGTAGTTTAGCGAATTCCTGGAGTAGAACGGATTGGAACTTGGGACCCCGGTCTGTAGTAATAATTGAGGGAACTCCGTAATTAGATATCCACCGGTCAAGAAAAACTGTTGCTACCGTTTCTGCCGAGGTATCTGCAATCGGACATGCTATCGACCATCGGGTGAATCTGTTAACCGCGGTGAGAATTTGAGTGAAAGGGTTGGATGGTGGCAATGGACCAACGATATCTAAATGAACGTGTTGAAAGCGTTTGTCAGGAAGCGGAAATTTACCATCAACACTTAATGTGTGTCTTTGTACCTTACTACGTTGGCACTGTAAGCAGCTTCTGGTCCAACGTTTTACATCCGAGTTGATTTTAGGCCAGACGAAACGTTCCGTTATCATTTTAGTGGTGGCTCGTATTCCCGGATGCGAAAGTTCGTGTAACTGTCGGAATATTTGTCGTCGACAGGCTTCAGGTACAAAGGGACGCTGATTTCCAGTTGATACGTCGCAGATTATCGATGCGTTGGAGAAAGGGATGTGTTGAACATGTTCTTCGATCGATGCGCTAGTTATAAGAACATCATCGATGTAGACAAAAACAAAATCGAGGCCTCTGGTTACCTCATCCATAAATCGCTGGAACGTTTGGGCTGCGTTTTTTAACCCGAATGGCATTCTCAAGAATTCAAACAAGCCAAAAGGTGTGATAATGGCTGTTTTTCCAATATCTTCTGGTGCCACCGGGATTTGGTGATATGCCCTAACTAGGTCAAGTTTTGAAAAAAACTGTTTTCCATGTAAGTTAAGCGAAAAATCATGAAGATGAGGAATAGGGTATCTGTCAGGTGTCGTTTGGTTATTCAAACGTCGATAATCGCCACATGGGCGCCAGTTCTGATCTTTCTTTGGTAACATGTGTAGTGGCGAAGCCCATGGGCTGTTTGATTGACGGATGATACCCAGCTGCATCATGTGTTCAAACTCTTTTTTAGCAATTTGAAGCTTATGTGGGGGCAGTCGCCTTGGTTTGGCGCAGACGGGAGGACCAGTAGTAGTAATGTGATGAAGTACGTGATGAAAAGTGTTTTCCTTCCGATAGTCAACCTTGGTGATGCTATCATATTTAGTTAAGAGGTCAGCGAAAGGTTGATTAATAGGCTTAATTAAACGTACTCCATGAATTTCGTAAATGTTATTAGTTATGCCGTTTACGTGTAGACGTGTCTGATTGTCGACTAGTCGTTTGGCACGCACATCTACTAGCAGATTATAGGCAGTAAGGAAATCTGCTCCCAGGATAGGCTGTTTGACTTGTGCTACTACGAAGACCCATGTGAAACGTCGTCTGAGGCCAAGGTCGAGTATAAGGGATTGTTCCCCATAAGTTTGGATGATTGTTTCATTCGCTGCCTGGAGTGTTATTTTGCTGTGGGTGATGTGTTGCCGTCGTGAGAGGTAGAGAGGGATAATGCTTATTTCGGCTCCTGTATCGACTAAGAAGTCTGAGCCCGCAATTCTGTCCCTGATGTGAAACAGACGGCTAGTAGCATGACCAGAAGCAGTTGCTGCCATCACTGTCTGGCCAGTTTCCCTGTGATTCTTGACTGCTTGCAGGGAAAGTGCACGGCTTTAGGCAGCGACGAGCTTTGTCACCATACTTTTGATGGTACCAACAAACGCCAGTTGGCTTTTTCGGAGATCTAGAGCGATGTCGGGATCTTGACCTTCTTCTAGGAAAAAATGAGGTTGGTTTCGTGTTAATCATAGCTATTGAGGCTCGTAGTGAATCAATCTGGTTTGTGAGCTGAGCTATTTGCTGTTGTTGAAGGCTAATAACATTATACACATTATCTTTACTGGTAGTTTGTACAGAATTAACAACTTGGCCATCTGGATAGATTTCAGTTATTTTATCAGCCATGTCGGCTAACTCGGTCAGATTGGCTGAATTAATAGTTACCATAAGAATCTGTCTGACATTGTGAGGTAGCCGTTGAAGCCAAAGTTGTTTGAGTATATTCTCGTCTAACTTATAAGGGCCAGACAACTCTTTCATGTATCTTAGTAATTGAGATGGCTTTTTATCTCCCAACTCACAGGAGGTTAACAAATGTTGTAGTTTTTGTTCGTCTGACGCAGAAGTTCTTTGGATCAATGCGGCTTTAAGTTTATCATATGGGTGGTTTTCAGGCACTTGGGCAATTAGATCTGTCACCTGTGCAGCTATGTCTAATGGAAGTAAGCTGACAACATATGCGTATTTCGTGGTTTGTGTACGTATGTTTTTGGCTGCAAATAAAGCTTCAATTTGACAAAACCACATCCTGGGGTTGCTAATGCCAAACGCAGGAAGATTAAAATCTGAGATAGTATTGATGGAACTTAGGGTCTTATCTCCAGACTGTGACGTGGAGAAAGGATTAGCTGGGAGAGAGTCCATTGTAAGTGATTTAGTACAAATATAGCCGTATGAGATATAATAATAATTTTATTCTCAAATAACTAATTTACAAGAGTCACGCCAGTTTACAGGCTAGATCAAATTGTCACAAATGCTTTTACAATTACTGTAAAAGTTATAGCAGTTAAATTAAGTATAAGAGACAGTTTCTGATTGCATATTTACACCATATCACTGACAGAAACAGTATTATACAGCCACATTTTCAATATTAGAGTACAAATGAGGAAGGTGCACAATAGGTTCTATTGGCGATTGGCCGAGAT
>CALYCR020000042.1:0-21656 GCA_944470395.2 Schistosoma turkestanicum | reverse complement strand
CAACCAATCACAGCCTAGGATGTTCCCGGTGGGAAATGTGATCTCAAGACCAACTGATCAGCCTATGCTCGCAACCGTGAAATTTAAAATTAAGGCATTTATCGAGCGAGATCTGGTGATTTAACGTCCTCAACATGCAAACATCTCACAGACAATGTGATTACTCTTACAAATTCGAATAAGTATAAAATGTGGGTTCTCTATTTATAATGAATCTATCTAATCACTGAACAGTTGGCTTCGATAAAAAAATGTATTTCGATACTCATTCTAACTCTCAGATTTACTTTTATTTTGTACCTAAATTTCACCGTTTATTCATAAGACAAGTTTAAATGAAATGATTAATATTAGTTGATCGAATCCAGCCAAAACTCAGTGCGATGAAATGCTGGTTACAAACAAGGTAAAGAAACTGAATTTAGCCTAAGATGTTTAAGATCAACTTGTAATAAAGGATCCCTTCGCTCTAGGATATAAAGGGACTGCATAAATAGAGGCTGTCATTCAGTTGCAACGTAGAACTTCTTACGTAAGTACATCAGTTCATGTCGCCATACCACATCAGCACAGAGATAGCAATCGTCAATTCAAATCCAATAGTAGAAGAGGTAGTAAAGGTATTAGAAGTAATCGGAGGGGTTAGATTAGAAGATATTATTCATGAAGTATGATTCAATGAGATAAGTTTAGAAAGTAAAAACTAGAGGTGTTGAAGAACCCAGAAGATTAGGATTTGAGAGAACACAAAGAATAAATGCACCGGCGCCATTGCGAACGATTTTGAGCCATGTCATTCAAGGTCTCTAACCATCGATTATTATCATCTCGCGGACCCCAACCAGGTAGTCGACAATTACCGACATGGCTAAGTCCACTCGTCAATGACTTCATGGATTTCTGCCATGTTTTGGTCTGGCCGCCCTAGCTCTCTTCCAACCTATTCCTACGCTACAAAACAAAGCTCGTCGAGGCAGTCGGTGGTTAGGCATACGCAACACGTGTCCCAACCACCTCAACTGATGAAGTTTCACCACTTCATCGATTGATCTGCCATTCTTAACTAGTAACCCTTTCCTAATAACAGCGTTGCTCACTCGGTTGTCCCACGATATACGAGCAGTGCTTCGAAGACACCTATGATCGAAAACCAATAACCGACGAGTATCTTCTACTCTCATTGGCCATGTTTCACAGCCATAAAGTAAGACGGAGCGAACCACTGCACAGTACACTCGTCCTTTAGTCAGCAAACGGATATCTCGCCTACGCCATAAGTGACGCAGGTTGGCAAAAGCCAATCGAGCCTTCTGTATCCGTGCTGAGATTTCGTCAGTCACCAGGCCATCAGCACTGATGAGACTCCCAAGATAAGTGAAGCGGTCTACACGTTCGACTACTTCACTCCCTATCACTAGTTCAGGTGCCGATGAAACCCAATCTTGAAGCAACATTTTGCATTTCGAGGGGGAAAACCGCATCCCGAACATGCTTGCATTGTTGCTTAGGGTAGTCAGAAGACTCTGCATTTTGTCAGCGTCTACACCAAGTAGTACTATGTCATCGGCATATTCTAAGTCAATAAGCTAGCCACCTGGTAAAAGGTCTACTCCTGAAAATTCAGACGAGGATAAGGTTATTTCTAGGAGCATGTCTATGATAAAATTAAACAAGAATGGAGAAAGTGGACATCCCTGACGGACACCACTTGATGTAGAGAATTCCGGTGACAGTTCGCCATAAGCTCTCACTCGACCAGTGGTGTTTGAGTAGAGAGCTTGTATGAGGTTAATGTACTTATTTGGTACACCTTTCAATGACAGACACTGCCACAGAACCTCACGATCCACTGAGTCAAATGCCGCCTTAAGGTCCAGGAAAACAACTATTGTAGGACGCCTAAATGTGTGTCTGTGTTCCAGGACCTGTCGTAGTGTGAAAATGTGGTCTATACAGCCACGTCCAGGTCGAAAACCAGATTGGTTTTCTCGAGTTGCTCTTCACGAGCTTTCGTTAAGCGTCGAAGTATTACTGAGGCCAATATTTTAGATACTATATTAGTTAGACTTATTCCTCTGTGATTGTCACAAGAAGACTTCTGTCCTTTCTTATAGATTGGGACAATCAGTGATTAAGACCAGTCGGATGGAATTTTACCCAGTTCCCAGATTCTACCTAAGATCTCAGTCAACCTAGCTGCTAAAACTGGACCACCATCCTTAAATATCTCAGGGGTCAGTCTATCAGGACCTGCAGCTCGTCCTCGCTTCAGATTTCCTAACGCTTTCTCAACTTCATTAAGACATGGGGGACTTAGGTCGATTTGCCATTCAGGATGACTGGAGATCGTGGGTAACTGAAGAGTGGCTCGAGGCCAGTTGAACTGATCCCTAAAGTGTTCTGCCCATCGATCCAGTCTCCTGGATTGAGAATAAATAATAGTCCCGTCATTTTCCGAGATAGTCTCACTTACACTAGGATTCCTAATACCAGTTTCCTTGATAAGTCGGAAAAGTTGTCTACTGTTGCCGATCGCCGCTGCCTTTTCCATCGCTTTTGCTTTCGCCACCCACCACTGTTCGCGGTCGTTACGCAGACTTTTTTATAAGTCTGCGTCTAAGTTGACTTCGTTCTTCATCATGTTCAGAGCCAGGTGGGATGAGTTTTCGGGCATCCATCAGATCGGTGGATGCTACTGAGATCCACGGTTTCATTCTAGCCTTATGGTCAACCTTACTAGCAGATATCACTGCTGTTTCCACAGCCTTTTTGATATCATTCCATCCTGCTTCCGGATGGGAATCGCTTAAATGGTCGCCTAACTGTCTTTCTAGTTGTTCCTGAAATATATTTTTCGCCTTATTATCATTAAGTAAAACCCTAAGAGGCTTTCTTACGGTGTCTTTCCTACGCCCAGTAAGCTTCAAACAAATACGCGCCCGCACTAGGGCATGATCTGAATCTAAACATGTGCCCCAGAACGAGCGACAGTCCTCTATCGAACCCCTCCATCGGTGGCTGATGGAGGGGTATCGTTCCAATTTTAGTATGTGTACCGCCGAAGCGAGTACAAATAGTGGCTGTCACCTTATGGTAAATACTAGGAGCCTTTGAAATCACAAGGTTGATGCCTATTTCGATACCTGAGACAAGATAGATATTCAGACAGGATGACCGGGAAGTGTCGTACTCCGAGATGTTCACTGGAACAGCCGTAGAATATCAAACCTTGTCAACCCTATTATGTGTGAAATAATTGGACACAATTTGAAATGAAAAAATTAACTCCAACAGACGCTGTCATATTCGGGCTTTGAAGAAGAAAATGTCCCTCACATACTCGGACTTGCACTGATGTTGTTTCAGGTGGACACAAAAAGCACTCATTAGATGAAAAACCCATGGGTCTAGGATACTTGGAAGATCGTTTGAAACAAAAATTACGATTAATTGCATCCACTGATACTCACCTATTCCTGATGGCATCGAAGAACATAAAAACCACGCTAATCAAATGGTTTAGCTCATCAAATTGAAATATACAGGAAAAGAAATGACCATCCTAATAAAGAACCTAATTATTAAATCCTGAATGGACAGAATCTGGTAGCAGAGATTCATAGTTGATATTGACCAAGAGAAAGAAACGACAGTGCTGAGAGACTGGCAAATCCATGTACTTTCAATAACGTTTCTATATGTGACAACATTTTCTCCGCATGTGCACAATTACCTGCACATTAGTCACTGAAGAACACTACAAAGAACCATATCAATCACTAAATGTTCAAAAGGTTCCAATAAAGCTCTCTACTCTAAATTTCGTTTTGTTCTGGCTGTTGTATGGATTATGCGGGCCTCCAGAGAAATAAAGAAAACAACAGAATGCATGAACAGTTATAAATACCAATGAAGGCAGCCCGTGCCATGACGTATTTACAGCTGTTGGCTTCAGCATGCATGAACTAAAAGGCAACATAATGATTTAGAACACAATGAGCACCAATGAAATCACATTTGGTGTTTTAGTTCTGGGAGAAGTGAAGCCTTTACATACACCCTGAAAGTAAGCATGATATGATAACAATCTCAACCATGAATCAGTGAATAAAGAATAGCATTCATTTGGCTAAAAAATATTTGGGACTCAGAGAAACGGCCAGGATTTTCAATACGAACGTTAAAATATTCATAAAAAAACTCATTTGAATTTAAATTTTCATTTGAAATCATCAATCAATCAGTGGTGCCAGTGGTCCAACGATTAGGCGTTCGCGCACAATACTGAAGGTCCCTGGTTTGAATCCTGCTAGGTGCTGGAGTCGTGGATAAGCGTTGTTGATGAGACCAATACCAGGATGAAACGGCCGTCCAGTGTTTCCAGGTTTCTAATGGTTGTCTAACAACGATTGATTGATGATTTCAAATGTGTAAATTTGAATTATTTCAAAGTGCTTAGACTATGAGTTAACAGGAGATATTAAAGTGGAAACTGTATTTTCAAAAACCAAGATTTTTATTAATACTAGTTTATTACTTACTCCTTAACAAGTTCAATAGTCTAAGTTACCTGAATTAAAAATATGACTAAATGGAAAATATCTTGAAGTAAAGCGTTGACTTCATTGCTATGAATGTAAGTGACCATTGTTCAGTATTCACTACTTGAACTCGCTAGTAAAATTGCCAACTTTAGGCATCATCCGCAAAATTTTAAGAAATCCTTTCACAAGCATCACTTCTGAACGACTATTCGGTTATCCTACTCTAATCAATGAATTTCGTGGAACTTTTCAATCAAACTTTTCTAATATATATCTGATGGAAATCTAATTGTCTCCTGATTTATCCCAACAGTCAGAAAGATATGAATAATTCAGACATCATGTGACGGTTGAGTCATTTTCACCTTCATAATAGCTCTAATCTGTTTAGAAGAAATTGATACCTTTAGTACAAGGACCTATTTTATTCACGTTTTTGTGACTCCTCTACACATATATACGTCTTATGTGTGCTTATGGATGTATCTCTGTCCTTCCTGTTTATTTTCAATGTCTATTTCTGTGTCACGCTGTGAATTACCTATTCTGCGTTATATTAACGGTTATGAGTAGTATTTCCAGTAAGCTTGTTTGATTTCACTCATTGTTAATAACGAGGTGTGTCGGCAAAGCTGATACGATGTTACTCGGATCTATGGTTCGTTTGAATCAAATCACCAACGATCTCATAATAATGAAGTAAGATATAGGGCACCAAAACTTATAAGCCATTCTGAAATGTTCATATGATGTTTTGAAGTGAGTTTTTTAAATGTTAAATAATTCTATCAGATGTTGCCAAAGAACATTTTTACTCTTATTCTAATTAGAAATTTTTCAATTCAGTCTAACAGAGTTATCTGAATCGCAGACTGTGTACATTATATGAAAAACAGTAGGTTTAAGTTAATGCTAGTTGGCATATTTTACATAATGTGCCATAAAGTTACTGGGCAGCCAAGTATCTTCTTCTTTCAATTCATTTTCAGTACTTCAATTCATTTGATAATTATCCCATTGAACATTTGACTCATTCAATAATCAATTAATCAGAACATATGAACAATGAAAATGTCTTTATAATTTATTCTAAATAAAGTTTCATTAAGAGAAATAAATCCCTTTTAATAATGCATAATGAGTCGAATCAAACTAAATTAAATTCAAAATATCATCAATTTACAAAAGCTTTGTTTATTTTTTCACGAAGTGTCAATATTTTTAATTTCTTAAAACAGAAAAAAGATTATTTAGTTTAAACTATCACAATATAAAACATTACATTATATAACTGATTTTTTTTTCTTAAAAAAAAAAAAGACAAATAAATTATATTCTCTAAAAATTAAAACGATTAACCATAAAAGAAAAAGAATACAGAGAAAAAAATAATCGAATTGGACTTTAAGATAATAGTTGATAAAATTCAAAAGTAAATCGATCACGTCTAAAGCAAAGCAAAGCAAAAAAAATAGACGAACAGCAGCTATTGTTACTTACTACTGATTCAATTTTCGAATGATGAATACTCATTTCAACTGTACATTCATTGTCTTTTATTCATTCAATGACCGATTCAATGATCAATGTCCTATTTAGCAACAACCATACAATTTCATTATATATATATACATATATAAATATATCGACTGTTTATTTGTTTCCTTTGCAATGAAAAAACTGTCAAACTATTGAACAATGGACAGAGAAGAGAAAACACAAAAGAACAGTAAAGATGATAAAATGAAAACTGAAAGTTAATAAAAGTTTACTATATAATTGTATATATTTTAACAACTAAATCTATCCAGTTAGATTGGTTTATAGAAAAGAAATGCTACTTCAGTGCTCTGATTTGTACAAAGTTTAAACTTTCATATGAGAATAACAGTTCATGATAGTAATGATTAGTTAGTTTAATTAAAACAGCTTAACTGATTTGTTGGCTATCAGTAAAATGTTTATAATGGTGACGAGCTTTGGAAAACCAATCACATTCAACAATGAGCCTATTGAATTTTTTTCACAGTGAAAGATGCCATGTGGGCTGATGAGACATTCAAGGTCATAACTTCAATATGCTCTGACTCATCCATCAAAAGGTGCATTGATTGAATACTTTTCCAGGAAAAATGCGATTGTTCAATTTGATTCTGATTAATAAAGTGATTATTTTCATGAGTCATTAAGATCGTAGTAATTGTATTCAAAAATGTCACATTAATTCGGTTTTGTTTTTTTAATGAAGCCCATGCAAAAGATATACACAAACTTAAGGGATAATTATTTTATTTGAAATAATGTTTAAGGTCAGTCAGTCAGTCAGTCAGTTACAATGTAGAACTTCGCACGTACGTACTTCAGTTCAGGTTGACATACCACACCAGCACAGAGACACAACTGTCAGTTCAAATCCCATAGTATTAGAGACAGTTGAAGTATGATCAGTAATGCAGAAGATTAGCGAGAGAAGATGTCATTCGCGAAGTATAATTTAGTGAGATAAATTTGGAAAGATAAAGATAGAGATGATGAGGAATTCAGAAGGTTAGAATTTGAGAGAACACAAAGAGTGGATGCACCTGTGCAAATTGTAAACGATTTTCAGTCATGTCATTCAAGGTCTTTAACCATCGGTAACATTTGTCTCGCGGACCGCAACCAGGTAGCCTACATCTACCAACAGGACTCAGTCCACTTGTCAGTGATTTCATGTATTTGGTTTGGCCGCTCATAATTTTCTTCCGACTTACTCCAACAACACAAAACAAAGTTTGTCGAGGAAGTCGGTGATTGGACAAATGTAACACATATCCCAGCCACCTCAATTGATGAAGTTTCAATACTACATCTATTGATCTGCCATCCTTACCTAGTACTCGTTTCTTAACTACAGCATTGCTTACTCGGCTGTCCCAGAATACATGAGGAGAGTTTTGGAGACACCTACGAATGTCCTGTACTCTCGCCGGCCATGTTTTGCATCCGTATAGTTGAAGGAGCGAACTGCTGCGCAGTACACTCGTCCTTTGGTTAGCAAATGGATATCTCGTCTACACCATAGATGAAGCAAGTTGGCGAAAGCCAGTCGAGCATACTTCATCCTTGCTAAGATTTCGTCAGTCACCAGGCCATTAGCACTGATGAGACTGCCAAGATAATTGAAGCGGTGTACAACCTCAACTACTTCACTCTCTATCACTAGTTCAGGTGCTGACGCGAGCCAATCTTGAAGTAACATTTTGCATTTCGAGTAACAGAATCGCATCCCGAACATGCTTTCATTGTTGCTTAGGGTGATCAGAAGACTCTGCATTTAGTCAGTGTCTTCACCAAATAGAACTATATCATCGGCATATTCTAAGTCAGTAAGTGTGTCTCCTAGTAAAATGTCCACTCCTGAAAAGTCAGACGATGATAATGTTAACTTTAGCAGCATATCTCCGACAAAGTTAAGCAAGAATGTGGAGAGTGGACAGCCCTAACGGACATCACACGAAGTAACTAATTCCGATGACAGTTCTCCATCAGCTCTTACTCAACCGGTCGTGTTCGAGTAGAGAGCTTGTATGAGGTTAATGTACTTCTTAGGTACACCTTTGAATGACAGACACTGCCACAGAACCTCAAGATCAACAGAGTCGAATGCCGGTAATTATTCCTATTTCCAATGATACTACTTCTCAATTTTTATTATCATTTTTGTCATACCTTCATTCGTATTATTCAAAATCTTTTGTGAAAATTATCAAACGATAAACGATTCATCTTCATTGTGTTCATATCTTTTTTAGGGATTCCTCCTCTTACACATGACACTCATATATTTTACAAACAAAAGAAATTGCACAGAATTAAGTATGATCAGTAAGGAATTTGGTCTAAATTGTTAAATTGATTACACTTAACGTTTTTTTTAACCTCGGTTTGTGTATTTTTTTGGACAGACTGAACTTTCATCGATTAGTATTCGGAAAAAAAGGCCACCATAGTAAAACTAACTCAAGTTAATTGAAGTTAAATTACAGTCTTATTAAACGTTCGTTTAATTTTTACTGATAACAAACTACCTGAATAGGTTAGTATGTAGTTTATGCAGACTATTCCAAACTTTATGGTATGAGTTCCATTCCTGATGTGTAGAAAATACACCAATAATGTATCAATTATTTACCTGATTTAGTTACATTTATCTTAAAGTAAAACACAAAATGACTGTATAATCTGATCTGTGTTGATCAAAAAGTCTTAAAACGAAACGATCACCAATTCGAACATTTCTCAAATCTTACACATCACAAAACACTTCAAATCCCAATCATTATAATCTCAATTTTAAAGCAAACATTTGATGATAAGGTATAAAACAAACACACGAACAATTTCTCAACCAAAAATGCATCTAATCCACATTGAGACAACTAATCGTCAAATAGGTATTCACGAATAAATAATTGATTCGAATGGTATATTATCGAAACAAAAATCATCCAGTCTAATCAATTATTCACTATTGAAATATTACTATTATTATTACGATTATTTCTTAAATTGATCGCAGAGGAAAAAAAAAAGATGTTATCAACAACTTGTAAACTCATTTCGAATCGAATTAAAGTTTGCTAGACTAATTTTTCTCCTTTTTCAATGAAAATATCGCTTGTTCAATTCATCTGTGAAATTAAATTGCCTGAGATGAAAAAAAAAAAAGAAACGAAAACGACGACTGATGATCAATGTGACTGTGGTTGATCGTATCCCATTTTAATGGAAATCAACCGTAAAATTTGTTTTATGATAAAAATTACTAATCTACAAATATTAAAACGATGAATATTACTGATTATGATGATGGTATTATTTTTTATATTGTCAAGTTATTATGAATTGATTTAAAAGCTTTGAAAATGCTAGAATTCTCTTTTTATTACAACTGAGCTATTCCGAATGCTTAGTATTCTCTGACTGTAATTCACTCGAAACTGTCCACCGACCCCCAGAGCAGAATACGGTTGAACAGGGAAAGTGATTATAATCCAGCAACAAGGTTAGGTGAAAGTAAGAAGCTCAATAGGAAAAAACGTTAGTATATTTATAGTTTTTACATGAGAAGATTCTGGAATGTTCTTTAGTATCGAGTAGCGCTGATTGGATACGAAAGAGCCAATCAACGTGCAGCAACGCAATTGTGTCCTGCTAACAGAAAACTTCCAAAAAAAATTCTATCCAATCATTATGAGATACAATGTTATACTCTGTGCAAAGACTTCAGTTGGTCACTCACTTTTCTAGTAAAGACTCATAAGACCAGTTGAATTCTGTTATAGTACTTGAAAAATTGACTGTAGTCGGGACTGTGAGCTATCGGATGTTGTTAACTCAACTAACCCATACTCTTGTTATTACTAACATCGTATAAGGTTTGATTTCTAGTTATATCCTAGTAAATTTCAAAATGGAGAAAAAGACTTGTTCCTTGCCTACTTAATTTTGAATAATTATCTAGTTAAGACATGTCTGTAGTGTAAACTACAGAATAACGAGTTTATTGCGTAACAGTTCACTCCGTCTTACTACATGGATGTGAAGCACAGCCAGTAAGAGTAAAGGATATTCGTAGGTTACTAGTATTCGATTTTATATGTCTTCAAAGGATTGCTTGAATATCCTGGGACAGTCGATTAATCAATTTGTTAGCTAGGAAAAGGGTAATGGATAAGGTTAGCAGATTCACAGATGAAGTGGTGAATGTTCATCAGTTGTGGTGGTTAGGACACATGTTACTTATGCCCAACTACCGTCTATCCTGCCGAGCGATGTTCTTTGATGTACGGATAAGTTGAAAGAAAGCCGTAGGTGTAATCTACCAGGTTGGGGTTCGCGAGACAACAGTAACCCATCAATAAATTACCGCTAACAATTCTACTCACTTTATTACTATGGGGATTCAAATTGACAATTCCATCTTTCTATGTGCTAATATGGTTTGGCGATTTCGATTGATGTATGTACATGCCAAGTTCCATATTGTAGCTGACTGACGACTATACAAAATAACATTCACTTTATAATTTCTATAAAAATACCTATTTTAAACATTATTCTTTAAAAACAACAAAAAAATACGAACTATTGGAAAATATAAACTCTCCGTTGGATTAAAATTTATACAAGTCATAAATCTAAAACCAACTAACTATTTGAATCGTGTGTATTATTGATCACAAACAAATACGTAATTCCAACTAAACTTGAAATTTATGTGGTAGATTTATGGCTGGTTTATGCAATTTAAATGAAGTATGTCATTTCGTTTTTTTAACTTATATCACAACACAACATTCTACTTATCATGGATTAAATTTAATGACTGACATTTTTTTTTCCTACTATCGTGAAAGTGCAAATAAACATTAGCTGTGAGGCAGATAAGCAAATATAATAAGTAGTACATTCTTTTCTAGTGAAAATTTTGCACAACCTACAAATTACACATGTACTTATTATCTCTTAAACTTTTTCTCTCATGCTTTACTCGTTATTTTATTTTCATTCAACATTTTATAGATTTAAGAAAATCCAAAAAAAAATTTACTCGAATTTCCATTAGTACCTTCTTTTTTCTTTTTTGTTTGAATTCAAACACTACATCTCATTATTGTTTCTTTTGAACAGAAGAAAAAAAAACAACAACTCATATCATTAGTTCGTAAACAAAATTTTCTAAACGATCAGTTATTGAATGGTTGGTTGTAAAACAAAGCAAAAAAAAAACAGTTTGAAAAACCCTCCATTATAATTCCTTTTACTTTTAAACAACTATCCCCATAATGTTGTACATACACGTTGATACACGTCGATACATTGAAATAGTTGAATTCATGCGAAAAAATGAGACAACTAAAAATGAGGATAAATTTGGTAAATTTAAGCATTTTAAGTGTTGTTATTGTTGTCTTAAAATTGGTTCATACTTTGTGTTTGTGATATACTCGTCAATTGATATGCTTGACACTATTACGAGTTCACCTTAGTCGGTAAACGACAGCGAAGACAAATGATCCAGTGACACGATAGGCTACTCTAATACGAACGTCCCAAGGCCTCAATAAGTAGAGGAAGAAGTCTTGATGTGGCGTAGAAGGTGTATTCTACAAGCACCCAGAAAATACGAGGTTGACAAGCACACAAATCGAGTTTATTTATACATGATAGAAACGTCCTTGGGAGAGCCACAAAAATAGCGTACTAAAATAATACATCAACCAATAACAGTCAAGGATTTTCCGAGTGGGAAATGTAATCTCAAGGTCAACTGAACAGCCCATGCGCGAAAACATAAAAAAAATTCAAAATGAGGACCTTTTCTGAATGAGTTCTAGTGATCTAACCTCCGCAACAGTTATTTTTCTAAATTACAACTCAATGTTTTTGAACGGTTAAGGAAAAATAAGTGACGAAATCAAATTATTGAGTTGATTCAGTCAATTGGTGGCTTCTTTTTTAATTGACTTTTAATCAATGTGTATTAATCTGTCTCATAATTTTGTTCACTTATCAAAGATAAAAGTACAAAAAACACAGACAACCTTGAGTTGACCAATCAGAATAACGGTAACACCTCATGTATTATCTTGTGCGCAACGTTCAAGTGCAGCGACAGATAACTTATTACTTATTATAAACAAAATAAAAGATTGCAGTGTTTGACTTCATAAAATTAGTAAAATCAAATTAGAGTTTAAAATTCAATTTAAGATGGTTCTTTAACTGAAATACAAAACACATTGGCTCCAAACTACTTGTTCTGAGTTCTCAAGAGTGTTTAGTGAAGCTAGATAAGAACCTCCGTTTTTAACTCTAACTCTTGATCTCAATTATAAGTCTCCTAGGTTTGTAAAGAGTATAATGACAAAGCATTACATCATAGTTGACATCGATACATGATGAAAAACCTGACATCAATTTGAAATACCATACTTAGTACTCCAATTTAACTTTAAATACCTTTCACGAACAATTTTCGCATTATATCTGGTCTCAGTAGGTGAGGAAAATTCTATAGACAGATTTTTAATAGGCTAACTTCATCTTTTGCTTTCACTAAAAGTATTAATTCGACATGTAAGGGTTGATCATTCAAATCAAAGTTATTATTTCACTGATATTTTTATGCCTTTTAATTGTTGATTGTCTTTGTGACTAGATAGCATTTCTTGATTTACGGATGAACTGCTCAATATGATTAATATATTATACTTTTACCAGGTAACTTCATTCATTAAAAATTTTCCTAATCATAGTACAAAAAGCATCCTAGGTTATAATCAATACATGCCCAAACTACCTCAACTGACAAAGATTCACTACTTTATCGATTTATTTGCCATCCTCGCCTAGTACCCATTTCCTAACCAACACATCACTTAATCGATGATCTCATGATATACAAGCAATGCTTCGAAGAAACCTTTGATCCAATACTGGTGACCTTCAAACATACTCTATTCTTAGTGGTCATGTTTCACATCCGTCAAGTAGTTTGGGTAATGTTAGGATAGTCAGTCGAGAATAAAGCCACGCATATTGTGGATTTAATGAACTATTTGAATTTTGTTCATAATAAACCATTTCATTAATAATGAACTATATGATTAATGTTCATGATAAACTATTTCATTAATGATGAATTATATGATTCATGTTCATGATAAACTATTTCATTTATGATGAACTATATGATTATCGTTCCTGACGAACTATTTGAAGCATGTTCAAATAATTAACGACTTTTATATAATTGTATAAATACGCATGTTTGATTGTACATTTTTGATTCTGACAAGAAGTGTTCTACAACGTCTTCCGTCTTCTTTCTTTGAGCGCAGGGGTCTAACGGTCGGGTGTCATTAGCACGGTGGTTGACGTTACATCAAGCACAAAACATAAAAGGTAAATAGATATCTCCCTAACGCCACAAGTGACGCAAGTTGGCATAAGCCAGTCAAGACTTATGTATTTCTCAAAATTAACTATATAATACTGTTTTTGAAGTTACGAATTATTTTTCATTAATCCCAAAAATATAAGCATTTGATTCATAAGTTACTAGGTTGTTGATAAAGTATTTTCATGAATAACAAAACTTTGTTCCAATTTGTCTAGTGGAATAAAAATAACTAAACGGTAAGATAAGATGTATGTTTTCTCGTGACAGTAAGGATAGGTGAGCAACATTGTGGTGTACTAAATTTTCATGTCATATAACTGTAGACAATGACATCAAGTCTTAAAGGTCTAATGTCTTACACGGACACCCTTCACTAGTACAAGGCTGTAATTACCATGGCAATAATGATTTGCGTAAGATTCGAAGCAGTGTGCACAACAAGAGTTATTACCACTGAACTGCTATAGCTACTAACATAACTATTTCATATTTTCGACATACTGAATGATTTCAACGTATGTATTGACTATTCTGTATCCAATGAATAATTACTAGTTGCATACATAATCAAGTTACATGACAATAAATATATTGGCCAACATATATTATTAATTCGTCTAACCAAGTGAACACATAAAGTCAGTCAGTAAGTATGTTTTAAGATAGATTAGAATTTCCCCCCCAAAAAAAAAATATGTATATCATTAATCATTTTGGTGTAATCAGTTGTATGAAATAAGTGATAATAAGACAAAACTGATGTATGTCAACTTATAATCTATGTTTAAATTTACAAAATGGTTATTGTATTACATAATAATAAAAATACTAATCAAACAATATTGAAAATTAGGAGGGAAAAGATGAAAATTTCCTCACAAAAAAAGAAAATAAAATAACTAACATTATCAACAATTTCAAAACTTTTATACAGAACATTGACACATTTAACCATTTACTATTTTTTAAAACCAAATAAATAATGACAGTCTTGTGTAATGTCGTCGAAGAAAACAATATTCATAACATTATTTATTGCACTCACTATTCAAGCAAACATGACAATTGAACAACAGCTGTTGAACTATTTTTTGTCAATAAGATTCAAAGAAATTTATTTCTCATCAAATACATGTATATTTGATGATCGTCAGTTGAATTGTCGACTTATCCATGATTGATTCTCATTTGAACTCTTACACTGTTCAATGTTGAATATGAAACCACCTTGGGGCAATAAGAATTATGTCAAACGTGTCCCTATTGCAATAATCTCAAACATTTGGGTAGCGTATCAGATCATAATCATTACGTAACTTGAAACGAACTGAACAGTGATTTATTAAGCAAAAATGAGGTGTTATTATAGTTTGTATATAGCTAAACACTAAAATCCAGAACATGTTTATTTCATTCTTGTCGGAACTTATCAACTGGACACGCTTGCATCAACGTTGATACTATTCACACAGAAACATGATCTCTGTGAATGTGTTTAACACGTTATCGATTGAGGCATAGAATTGTACAATCAGTACAAATAGTTGAATAATTATTACATATGGTTATTTAAATCCTTCAATGATTCATGATGGGGATTAACTGAAATTCATAAATTTAAAAATATATCGTAAAATCGATATTCTTTATTTGTCTTTTTTTTACCAATAAATTAGTGTTTTTTGTTTGGCCAGATAAATAAACTGGTATTTTTTTTAAATGTGCACTTTTATTTCCCTTGATGTTAGTCAAAACAAATATATATATAACTAATGAATAATAATCTTCAAATGGGTTACTATTTTCTGTTTGTTCACATATTTGAAATAGTCGCTGTTAGAATATAAATTTCAAATTAGAAAATGAACATAAGTTGATGTATTTTGTCTAGTATAGAATTCCTCTCTTATATGATAATCATATTGAAATGATGAATCGATCAGTGTTAGATTACTATAAGAAACCTGGAAGCACAGGACAGTTGGTTCATCCCAGTGAGAGACTGACTCACCAAAAGAGTGAGCGTTCATGACCCCGCTCGCAGAAATAGAACACTGAACCTGTGGTCTTTCGCTCAAACGCTCAGATTCTAGACCACTGAGCCGCTGCAATGCAATGGATCGGCGGAAGTTAGGCAATAGAATGGTCGGATGCCAACTAAGTGGTCTAGAGGTTAAGTGTTCGCATACGAACCACTCCTGCGCATTTCTGATGAGTGTTATACTAGGAAAAAGCGGCCCTCTCAGTCCTTTCATGTTTCTAATAGTGGTCTAAAATTGACCCATTTATCGATTCAATGAAATTCAGCAATCTTCACAACCTTACAGTGAAAATTATCTGATAATTGACAAATTTGTTCATACCGTCTTTTGGCAAATTTCCTACATGAATGAGATTCATTTTAATTTAGTTGTATTATGCAACCAGTAGCCTAATAATTTGTTCTCTCTATACAGATATCTAATATTAGAAATGAATGAAGTATATTGATTCGTGGGAAATATATGTATATATATGTAACAGGTGTATAATATTCGGATTTTTAAATTGTTTGGTAATGAATACATAAAAATACTGGCCAGTTCTACTGAACATAGGCCGCCTACTAGCATTCTCCAACCTAATCTGTCCTAGGCCTTCCTTTCTGGTTCGAGTCAATCGCTGTTCATTCTTCCTCATCTGGAATCTACTTTGTTCTTTCCTACAGTAGGTATTTGTTGATGGTGTCTGGTCAATGGGTCTGGGGTATGTTGCATGGAATAATATCAATAAAAATCGATATCTTCAGGATGATGGTTTAATTTTCCTAATAAATGAATCAATGAACAAATTTGTACACCTTATGAGATGATGAGAAAAAAGATCAGAATGACAGTAAAATATTTGATTTGATAAGCTTATGATTAAGTTCATGATTTATTAAATTGACTTCTCTTAATGTAGATTACTAAAACTCCAATTAAACAATATCAAGTATTGGTTAACACTTGTGCTGACAATGGACAGACAGACAGACAGATACAGCGCAGAACTTTGCATGTACGTACATCAGTTCAGGTTGACATACCGCATTAGCATACAGACGCAACTGTCAGTTCAAATCCAATAGTGGTAGCGATAGTAGAGGTATTAGCAGCAATGGGGAAGATTAGGGAGCGGAGATATAATTCGAGAAGTAAAATTCAGTGGGATAAATTTTTCGAAAGAGAAAGATAGAGATGATGACGAATTCAGAAGTTTAGAATTCGACAGAACACAAAGAGTGGATGCACTTGTGCCATTGCGAACGATTTTGAGCCATGAAATTCAAGGTCTCTAACCATCAGTAATTTTCTTCTCACGGACCCGAACCAGGTAGCCTACATATACCAACATGACTCACTTCACTTGTCAGTGATTTCATGGATTTGTGACATATTCTGGTCTGGCCGCCACTAGCTTTCTTCCAACCTATTCCTATATCGCAAAATATGGCTCGGCGAGGCAGTCGGTGGTTTGGCATACGTAACACATGTCCGTACTGACAACGATCTGAATTGAATTACCACATAAATAATTAAACTGGCAATAATTTTATTTTATTAGAAAAATAACTAAATCAAATACCAGTCGAAATGAATAAAAATTGAAGCAAAGCTTATTTTACGTGTACAACAAATATTTCAACTTATTGTGAAAAAATATAGAGCGTAAACTGCATTCCAGCTATACTACTATTTACATAGGATAAGTATTCTGAAATACACATACATACACGTACAACAATAAAACTTTTCAATTAAGAAAAAATGCAAACATTCTTCAAAGTCGTTATTATCCGAATAATGAACAATCGTATACAAAAATATGTGCTGTTCGTCATATTTAAGTAAATATAATTAAAATATCAAGTTTATCTAAGCTTCATACAAATCGATCACTTCTTTCTAACGTATAAACCTTAGCTATGACTTACTTACTTACTTACTTACGCCTGTTACTCCCAATGGAGCATAGGCCGCTCACCAGTTTTCTCCAACCAACTCTGTCCTGGGCTTCCTTCTCCAGTTCTGTCCAATGTTTGTTCATTCCTCTCATATCTTTCTCTATTTCTCGGCGTAGTGTGTTCCTTAGCCTTCCTCTTTTCCTTTTGCCTTGAGGGTTCCATGTGAGGGCTTGTCTCGTGACGCAGTTAGTTGCTTTTCGTAGTGTATGTCCTATCCACTTCCACCGCTTCTTCCTGATTTCCTCCTCCACTGGAATCTGACTTGTTCTCTCCCACAGTTTGTTGTTGCTGATGGTGTCTGGCCAACGAATCCGAAGTATTTTGCGTAGACAACTGTTAATAAACACTTGTATCTTCTGGATGATGCCTTTCGTAGTTCTCCATGTTTCCGCTCCATACATTAGAACTGTCTTGACATTTGTATTGAAAATCCTGATTTTGGTGTTGATTGATATTTGTTTGGAGTTCCAGATATTTTTCAACTGTAGAAATGCAGCCCTCGCTTTGCCAATCCGCGCCCTCACATCTGCATCCGATCCACCTTTCTCGTCGATGATGCTGCCCAGATATGTAAAGTTGTTAACGTCCTCGAAAGCATCTCCATCAAGCGTGATTTGGTTGGTGCATGTTGTGTTGCATCGGAGAATTTTGCTTTTTCCTTTATTTATGTTGAGACCTACTGCTGCAGAAGCTGCTGCTACACTGGTCGTCTTCTCTTGCATTTGTTGTTGAGTGTGCGATAGAAGAGCCAGGTCATCCGCGAAGTCCAGATCGTCCAGCTGCGTCCTAACTGTCCAGTTGATACCGTGCTTCCCTCCAGATGTTGACGTCTTCATAATCCAGTCGATGACCAGGAGAAAGAGAAAGGGTGAGAGTAAGCAACCTTGCCTCACACCGGTCTTCACCTCAAATGGGTTTGTCAGCTGACCTCCGTGCACGATTTTGCAGTTGAATCCATCATAAGAATTCCGTATGATGTTGACTATCTTCTCAGGCACACCGTAGTGTCGAAGAAGCCTCCACAGTGTTTTCCTATCCACGCTATCGAATGCTTTCTCGTAGTCGATGAAGTTGATGTAGAGTGGTGAGTTCCATTCAATTGATTGTTCCACAATGATCCGTAATGTAGCAATTTGGTCAGTACACGATCGATCCTTACGAAATCCGGCCTGTTGATCTCGAAGTTGGGCGTCTACGAAGTCCTTCATTCTGTTTAACAATACCCTGTTGAAGACTTTGCCTGGTATTGAAAGAAGAGTGATGTCTCTGTAGTTCTCACACTTGCTGAGATCGCCTTTCTTTGGTAGTTTGATGAGGTATCCTTCTTTCCAATCTGATGGTACTTGTTCCTCATCCCAAATCTTCTTGAAGAGGATGTGAAATATTTTCGCAGTTGCTCCTACATCTGCTTTCATTGCCTCTGCTGGAATGTTGTCTGGTCCTGCTGCTTTGCCGCTCTTGATTTGTCTGATGGCCATACTGATCTCCTCAGTCGTAGGTGCGCCAATATTAATTGGGAGGTCTTTGGATGCTGCTTCGATGTTGGGTGGGTTCAGTGGAGCTGGTCGATTCAATAGTTCCTTAAAGTGCTCTACCCACCTATTTCGCTGTTGTTCAGTGTTGCTGATTACTTTCCCCTCCTTACTTTTCACTGGTCATTCTGGTTAACGATGGTTTCCGGCGAGCTTCTTTGTTGTCTCTTACAATAGTCTCATGTTTCCGTCTCTTGCAGCCTTTTCCGCCGTCATTGCTAGATCATCCACATATTTTCGTTTGTCAGCTCTGATGCTGTTCTTCACTTCCCTGTTTGCTTCTGTATACTCGGCTTGCGCCTTAACTTTCTCTGCTCTTGTTCGGCTGACATTCACTGCTGCCTTCTTGTTCCTCCTTTCTTCAATTTTTTCAAGAGTACCAACAGAGATCCATTCCTTGTGACGGTGCTTCTTGCGACCAAGGACCTCCTGACATGTTGAAGTGATTGCCTCCTTAATCCCTTTCCAATTGTTCTCCAGTGTTGCGTCCTCTCCATTGAGTAGATCCTGAAAGGCCTGGAACCTATTGGTGAGGGCTATCTTGAATTCGTTGAGTTTTACAGTATCCCAAAGAAAGGCCGTATTAAACTTCTGTGATGTTGTCTGCCCCGTTGTCCAGTGCTTCTTTAGTTTCAGTTTCATTTTGGCGATCAGCAAGTGGTGATCTGAAGCTATATCAGCTCCTCTCTTGGTTCTCACATCCTCCATGGTCCTTCTGAACTTTTTGTTGATACAGATATGGTCAATTTGGTTTTGAGTAGTGTGATCCGGTGAAATCCATGTGGCTTTGTGAATGAGTTTGTGCGGGAATATTGTGCCACCGATGACCAGTTTGTTGAAGGCACATAGGTTTGCAAATCTCTCACCGTTTTCGTTCCTTTCTCCCAGTCCATGTCGTCCCATGATGTCTTCATATCCAGTGTTGTCCATTCCAACCTTGGCATTCAGGTCTCCCATAAGAATCGTCAAATCCTTTGGTGAACATTTCTCGACGATTGACTGCAGCCTTTCGTAGAATTGATCTTTAACGTCGTCATTGTAGTCATTGGTTGGTGCATAACATTGGATGACGTTCATTGTAATGTCCTGTTTCTTTGTTTTGAAGGATGCTTTAATGATCCTGGGTCCATGAGATTCCCATCCTATCAGTGCCTTTTGTGCATGTTTGGACAGCATCAGTGCAACTCCTTGTGTATGTGAAGCGTTTTCCTCTTCATGACCAGAGTATAATAGCAGTTCCCCTGAAGCTAGTCTCAGTTGTCCTACTTGTGTCCAATGCGTTTCACTGATTCCAAGCACCTCGAGGTTGTATCTTTTCATTTCTGCCGCAACTTGAAATAGTCTTCCAGTATCCCACAATGTACGAACGTTCCATGTACCTAAAAAAATGGTTGCTCTGGTTGTCAGAAGAGGCATCAGCCCCGTGACTTCCGAGGGAACTCGGCTTTCATCACGCGACGTCATAATTCTTCTTCCAACTCCCAGGGCAGAGTTAAAATGGTTTGAATTATTTTTTCTGGTTAGCGTTTTTTTGGCAAGTGAGATTTCAACGGAATGGGGTCGCCAACCCCATGTCCAACCCTCCTCCTTTATCCGGGCTTGGGACCGGCAGTAACCCCTAAGGTTCTACTGGCGGAGTTTTTAGCTATGAACTTGTATGTAATTTACAACGCGTATTAACTAATATCATGTTTTTTAGGTCTTAGTAGTAACGGAATGCTATCCATCAAACCTCAAAGTGGTCACCTGTCAAAGTTATTCAGCTTAATTGTACAATATGTTTTGTGATCAAGTGGTTGAAAACAATTGACAATAACTCCTAAGTCTATGTTCTATTCTGTATGCTACTCGGCAAAAGTTACTGTTTAAACACTTGACCCGGTGCATGCCAGGTGTTGATACTGGAGAGCACTAGTTCCCTGAATGTCGCAGCTACTCACTGCTGCTAGATACGTAACTTGAATTCGGCTGTTCTTAGTGACCACATCCAACCACCAGACACTTAATGATACAATCACAGTTTTTCTATTACAATAATGGTTCAACTAATATTAATGTTCGTTTTTTCCATCGAAAATCAAGGGATACTTCAGTGTTACTTCAATTCTAGTTGTTTCGCACTTGTGACCTCAAGATAATACAAACCAACAGGGTAACAACATTACAAACACTGAAATATCTGAGTCACACAGTGCTTTTAACTACATCAAGCTACCTAGTTAAAATACCGTGAACTTCATATAATCAAAATTTATTGATCCTCAATAACAATTGATTATTATCGAATGTTATAATCTGCCTTCCTCACAAAATATCGAAACCACAGCTGTTCATATGACAGACATCGACAAGAATTGTTCAACATGATTATGATTTAAAAAACTTCGTAAATGAAGCCAAAGCAATCCAAAACAATCATGACCATAGCAGGGTAAAATACTATCAATGCAATTGGTATCATCCGAATCTACATCAAGTAGATCTTGGCTCATTTCCACGTGAAGTAAACAGTGATAATGTTGACCACAACATTAATAATAAAAGCTTCTCAGTTTAGTAAATCACCTCGAAGAATTCGAAACTACTAAATAAATTAAAATACTTGTATTTTGTTTGAATATTGAATAGCGCGATAATATGAATTG
>CALYCR020000041.1:0-21700 GCA_944470395.2 Schistosoma turkestanicum | reverse complement strand
ACAGTGATTCCCAGCATTTTTTAAATAAATATCCGTATCACATTGAATTTAGAACAATTCAGTAAAATATAGAGAAACTAGATTTGTTAGTGTATCAGAGAGAAAAATCTTTGGTTTTACGTATTAGTGCTATGGTGATTGTTGTTTTACGTCAAAATCATGAATGAATCATGGTTAGACTACCATCCTTAGATTGATCAGAGTTCGACTTTAACTCCATCGGATGCCAGCTCGGTGGTCCTAAGGTTAAACTTTCGCGAGTGAGGCCGAAGGTCCTGGTTTGAATCCTGCGTACAGCAGAAGTCATGGATGCGCGATGTCATACGAGAACAAAGCTGTCGTCTAGTGCTTCCAAGTTTCTAATGTTAGTCTAACTATGATTCATTCATGATCTCAAGGTAGAAAAATCTTTAAGGTCAAGTGAATTTCTGAGATTAAAAGAATATAAGCACAAAATGCTCTCCGTCAAGATTTTAGTCCACCCTATAATTTTCATAGTTATTCATCGCATACAACAGAAGATGGTTACTCATTATTGCGAATCGATTTCAGTTAGACACATGTACACCATTAGATGCTGGCTCAGTGGTCTAGAAATTGAGCATATACTCCAAAGTCTTGCGATCTATCCCCAGTGTGGTCATTCATGCGTCCAGCTGAGTGGCTTCATAGTAAGCCTAAAATCCTGTTCGTTGAATGGCTGGTTTGTAAGAAACTTAACCAAAATCAGTCAATGATGTTGGCTGAGAAATTCAACAATCTCTGAGAGTTTCCTCAAATAATATCACATAGATCTTATTTTATGGTTATAACATTAGTAAATCAACATTATCGTTACATGTAATCTGATTACTGACTGAAATATACATTTACATAGTCAGGTTATCCGGTTTAATGACTACTGATAGTTCACGAGATTTCTAAACAGTAATATATATTTTTCTCATAAATTAGATATCACTACTGGTGTGCCGACTGAGTTTGATGTCATCACTGCTGGTGCAGGTCCACCAAATAATAGTAAACCAAAACCAACTGTAACAGTGAAATCTCCGAATGGTATGCGTGTACCATGTACTTTAGCTGAAAGTGTTGATGGTTATACACCTTCGTTTACACCGACTGTTGTTGGACCACATACTGTTGCTGTAGAAGTTGGAGGTGTACCAGTTAAAGGTAGTCCATTTCGTACAAATGCTATTCCACCGGCTACATTACAAGAACCTATTTATCCAAAAGATTTTGCACGTCAACAAGCTAGTTCAGCACCAATGTCTGGACCTGAAGCAGCCGGTTTAGTTCGTGCATATGGTGATGGACTTTATCGTGCAACAGCCGGGAAACAAGCGAAATTTACCATTGACAGTCAAGATGCTCCACCTGCTCCACTAAGTGTTACAATTGAAGGACCTGCTGAAGCTAAAATCAATTACAATGATAACGGAGATGGAACATGTGGTGTAGATTATTTACCAACTGAACCTGGACCATATGTTGTCAATGTTTTATATAAAGATACACATATTAAAGGAAGTCCATTCCCTGTTAGAGTAGCTCCACTTGGTAGAGAACATATTGATATATCTCGAGTTCATGCCTACGGTCCTGGATTACAACCTACTGGTAGGATAAAAATCAATAGGAATGCCTACACATATACTACTTACTAATTTGCATGATATAAAAAATTTCTTTAAAATTGAAAATTTAATTGATTGAAACAATAATTTAATTTGTTCGCATGATTTGATCCAGTAAATTTCTCTTTAATTAAGCTTTTGTATCCATAGATTTAATGTTGATGTTGCATGACTCTAAGGCAATTAAATGAAACCTAAACAGCATGTATATTTGAAATTATAAATCATGCTTGCTTAACAATTTGTTTTCGTAAATTGTTATTTTAACTAATTTTTATGAATATTTTGATTTTAAAGGTGTTTTCAAAGAATCATTTGCTAAATTCACAGTTGATGCTAAAACAGTTGATCCACAAGGTAGAGGTATAGTCAAAGCGATTGTTGTTAGTCCGAATAAACAAAGAACAGCATGTTTAATACAAAACAATGGTGATGGAACTTATAAATGTAGTTATTCACCAATAGATGATGGTAAGTAAATTTTGATAAATTCAAAATATGTGTGTAATTTTATTGAAATCGATTGAATCGATTAATGTGTTGGATCACGATTGGAAACCTGGAAGTAGTGGATGGCTGTCATTTAGGCAATAACGCAACTGGATGCTGAGTCATTGGTCTAGAGGTTGATCGTTCGCGCATGAGATCGAATGTTCTACGTTCAATCCACACGTGTGGGCGTCGTGGATGATTATCTCCTAGTAAATAATATGGACTCCAACCTATTCTCTACAAGCCTTCAAAATATCAGAAAATCTTGGTTTTGGTTGAAATATCACTGGCGAAAGTTAAGGCTTAAAAAGAATGAATAAATATTTTGACCTGATGCTTACTGAATTTTCCAATGTTTGATCAGAGAAATGAGAAGACATATTTTGTGTGAGATAGTAGTACCATTTCGTGCTTTCTCGTCGGTCACATACAAGCAACATGTTATTTGTGTAAATACAGTTTTGAAGATACGGTCAAAATTTCTTATTTAGCATGACATTCACTCACTCACTAGAACCATGGTAAACAAAGGTCAACATACAGTTGTTTTTGAACACATAAAGTTGGACTTTTCGACCAATCAAGATAGCTTCGAGTAGTTTGAGTGTGTGTGTGTGTGTTGTGATGACATGTCACAACTCTATAAAGGCTGATTTTGGGTCAATTTGATGACCACTCATCATTAGATGTTTTGCAATGGACGAGGCTGGGTTTCTTGATTGATCTTGAGATGACGTGCTAGGTAGATGAATCATGGATTTGATTAGCCATTTTGGAATATGTTCCCCTATCCTGTCCTCCAATCGGCGATCTGTCCTACCTAAGTAACTTTCTCCGCAGTTACATGTGAATTGGTAAATACAGTGGGATTTAGACTGAATCGGTCTTGTAGACTTGATTGGGGTAACTGAGATCGATTGAGTTGTTGTGATAAGCCTCAGATTAGCTGCATTGAAGGTCTTTTTTATTGCAGCTGCAGTCTGTTTGGTTGTAATTTTCATGCAATGATCACCCTTGAAAGGTAACTGTAGGTACACTGGTTTCTTGGCCACATCAGGTGCTATCAGTTTCGTCGTAGTTGCGTTCTGATGACCAATAAACGTTTCGGGATATCCGTTTAATTTCAGTGTCTCAGTAATAAGCTTGAAATCCAATGTACCACACACACTGAAACTACTCAAAGCTATCTTGATTGGTCGGAAAAGTCCAACTTTATGTGTTCAAAAACAACTGTATGTTTACCTTAGTTTACCATGGTTCTTCTAGTGATTGAATGTCATGCTAAATAAGAAATTTTGACCTTATCTTCAAAACTGTATTTACACGAATAACATGTTGCCTGTATGTGACTGACGAGAAAGCACGAAATGGTACTATCTCACCAAATATGTCTTCTCATTTCTCTGTTCAAATTTATCAAAGGGAACCACTGTTTTGAATTTTCCAATGTTCACAAAAATATTTGACAGGGAATTTTCTTAATCATTAAGGAAAAACCAAGACTCATGTATGCCAAAACGTCTTAAAACCAAGCAAAATTCGAACAGTCATTTTCTTTTTATCTTAACTTTTTACAGGCTTACATCACGTTGAAGTTACTTATGATGGAGCTCCGGTACCTGGTAGTCCATTCCCAGTTAATGTTGCTCCTGGATGTGATCCAACAAGAGTGAGAGCTTACGGTCCAGGTTTAGAAGGTGGACTTACTCATGAAATGCAAAGATTCACAGTTGACTTAGATGGTGCAGGTCAAGGTGCTCTTGGATTAGCTTTAGAAGGTCCTGCTGACGCTCAAATACAATGTCAAGATAATAAGGATGGAACATGTACAGTGGACTACTTACCAACACGGGCAGGAACATATGACATTTTTGTTAAATTTAATGACAGGAATATTCCAGGCAAGTTGAATTGTTATGACATGACTACTTATAAATGTGATTTTAATTTGAATTAAAATCAATGTTTATGTGTGTTTCACGTTTCGCATGGTCGGAATTAAGTTTGTTTCGCTTACCGATGATACCTTTTAAGTACAGTCAATGCCCAAAAAATATTAGCTGATCTCAGGTCTGGCTATGTTTAACATGTGGTTGCATCTACATGCGCAGCCAATTCACTAACGTTAATTATCTTCCAATCCCATCAACAGCTGATCGTAATATGTTTTGTCTAAGTACACAATCAAATGACAAGTGGAAGACTCTAGATAATGATACATCATAGATTACTGTTTATATATTAAGCTCCGACTAACAGCAAACCCTAATGCGTCAGAAGAACTAATATACAATCCCTTGTATCTATCCTATAATACATTAGCTTCACTCTCATTTCAAAATAATAACATCTATAAATGGAATCTTGGCATCAATAATAAAATCCTCCAGTTGTATTCAAAACATAAGAAGACCTTTCTTGGTTTTTGTGATCACTACGCTTATCCCTAGGCTTTTTTCTGTAGGCTTTATTCAAATTGCAATCCATTGGAGTATAGCCATTGATATAATTACATTTTACTCAAACTGAAACTCAACCTGTACAGATATACTAGTTGTCATAAGTTTTACACACAAATTAATCGTTGATCACTTATAGAATTCTATTGAATGGGAACTTCATTAGATGATCACAAACAAATGACATATTTAAAAGTTACAACAAACCACTTAACGATTGGTTCCAGAGTGTTACGCATGGACGTAAACATGTCATTTTGATATGCTTGAACTATTACGAGTTTACCTTAGTCAGAGCGAGGATCGAGGATCCGGCCTCATGACATGCTACTCTAATCCGATTGTCTCAACCCCCATTGAATAAAAGAAGAAGACTTGATATGCAGTAGAACCTGTATTCTACACGCATCCAGAAAGTACGAGGTCCGAGTCCAGAATAGAATCAGGATCCCGGAATAGGGATCCGAGTCCGGGTCGTAAACCGTTAGAGATAATGCGTATATATACATTTGGGTCGAATAGGAAACATCATCGAAGTCTGTGACATTGCCGGTTAAGGCGAACAATAGGAAAAAAACGTTTGAAGTGACACTGATGGTCAGAACGACCTATAAGAAACAGCATTGAAGCACGTGACATTGATATCTAGGACGACCATAAAATTGACCAGTAGGAATCGATCAATAATTCTCTAAGGATATTGAATGAATATCCCAACAAAGAGATGTCGTTAGGAAACAAGTACCAGGCAGGGATCGCAAAATTGGTTGAGGCATGTGTTACGTATGCCCAACCACCAACTGCGTCGACGAGCTATGTTTCGTAGGGTAGGAGTAGGTTGGATGAAAGCTAGGCGCGTCCAAACAAACATGGCATAAATTGATGAAGTCACTGACAAGTGAACTTTTTGAATCATTTCTTCAAACCCTAATCCCTCGGATTACTGCTAATACTTCTACTACCTCTACTACTATGAGATAAGAATTGACAATTGCGTCTTTGTGCTAATGTGGTATGGCAACCTGAACTTATGTACGTACATACGAAGCTCTACGTTGTAACTGACTGACTGACTGGCTAGGAAATGTGTAATGGAAAACTATTAGCCTTTGAATGGTTGACAAAATTACTAATAACTTCGAGATTTATATTTTCTTCTCAAAGGAGCTTATCAATAAAGTTGATCCTCACCAGATGTCTTTTTTTCTCTGTGTTCTCATTTTAATTCAATTATTCGTATCGATAGTCATTCTCGTATAAACTAGCCAACTATTAGAGAGTATTTATAGAAGATGTTGATAATAAAATAAGAGTTCATATCATTCAAGGTTTTTGTGTATATTATTTAGGGCAGAGTTCCGGAGGTTTGTGTTTTTACACATTTGAAATCATCAATCAATCATTGTTAGACCACCATTATAAACCTGGAAGCACTGGAAGACGGCCGTTTCGTCCTGGTATGGGACTCCTCAGCAGTGCGCATCCAAGACTCCTGCTCCTCGCAGGATTCGAACCCCGGACCTTCGGTATTGTGCGTGAACACCTAACCATTGGACCACTGGGCCGGTATCCAACGGTGTTAATGTCTAACTCTGATTGATCTAGGGATTTTGCGCGACCTCACACATTTGTCTTTGTTAGTATATTATTTAACCAAGCTTTACTATTTAGAGGCTAATATGTGTTACACAAGTAGCTAAAACAGGAAATAAAAATAATCAGACCAATTATCTTTTTTTTCTATCCGTTTTAAGCATCTTGATTTTAAAAATGTAATAAAAAGTTCATTTATTTTACTTTCCAAATAGGTAGTCCATTTCAAGTTCCAATACGAGATGTGGTTGATCCAACTCGTGTACGTTGTTACGGTCCAGGTTTAGAACCTAGAGGTGCTCGAGCACAACAACCAGCTCAATTTACTGTTGATGCTTCACAAGCTGGAGATGCGCCTATTCAAGTAAGTATTTCCAATATCCAATATCTTTTTCACAAGCTAATTTAAACCGATTGATTTCTTTGCACTCGATTCTTGTTCTTTAGGTACGGTTATTACAAATGAAGTACTGTTTTGTGTAACTTAACTTATTACTCAGTGAAAAATTCACGATAGCTTAACCTGTTAAGGTTTCTAAAATAATTTTACCAGTTAAATGTTGTAAAAATAGTCACAATTCCATGCAATTGGAAAAAGATGAAATAGAATGGAAGCAGGGTAATCAATTTACAAAATTGTTCGGAAGTAAATGTTTGCTTTATTATATCGAAGACTTTTGATATACTGAAGAGTGGTCCGATGGTTAGGCGTTCGCACACAATACCGAAGGTCCCGGGCTCGAATCCTGCTAGGTGCAGGAGTCGTGGATGCGCACTGCTAATGAGTCCCATACCAGGCAGAAACGGCTGTCCAGTGCTTCCATGTTTCTAATGGTAGTCTAACAATGATTGATTGATGATTTCACATGTGTAAAATCACAAACCTCCATAGCTCTGCCTGAAAATATTGAAGAGTGTCCAAGTTAATAAATGACTCGGATCCTGATTAAAAGAACAGAAAATAGATTCTTTATTGATCTAGTTTTCTCTTTCTATAGAATTCTAACAGATATGTAATTATTCTCTGACCCCTTAAATGATCACGTGTAATCAGAGCAGTCACTGAAGGGCAGATAAGATCTAAAATCACCACACACACCCAAGGTTAGCTGAGCACTTCACACCAACGGAGAACACGAAGTGGTAGCCACGGCACTCTTTATTTTTAAAAATTAAATAACGCGGGTTTGTTTTTACAGAAAAGGGATTGCTTGTTTACCAAAGTCTTATGAGTCATCCTGTAGGTTCAGAGATTAGCGTTGGTCTTAGAAACCTGGTTGCGTGACTTCAGAGCCCAGGGAACAACTGCTTGAGGCTGGTCACGCACGGCCATTTTATTAAAGGTTTTTTGAGTATTAGCTCCGCTCTTGAAAGCCCTCAGTGGGCACCCTTACCGCCGGAGAAGGAAATCCGCGAGGTAGGGTGAGGTGTGACATTTTTAGGGTCGACCTTTTCTAACATTGTTAGCTAAGACTCAACAACAACATAAATCCAAATCTTTAAAAATGAAACTACAGATTTCTCTTTAGCGTTAAGATTGCTTTTCTCAGGAAATAAACTATGAGTGTCGACAATTACTTACTTAATTACTTACACCTGTTACCCCCAATGGAGCATAGGCCACCGACCAGTATTCTCCACCCTACTCTGTCCTAAGTCTCCCTTTCCGGTGCTGTTCAGTTTTTGTTCATTCTTCTCATATCTTTCTCTATTTCTCGGCATAATGTGTTCTTTGGCCTTCCTCTTTTCCTTTTACCTCGAGGGTTCCAAGTGAGGGTTTGTCTTGTGACGCAGTTGGGTGCTTTCCGCACTGTATGTCCTATCCACTTCCCCCGCTTCTTCCTGATTTCCTCCTCCATTTGTTCTCTCCTACAGTAGGCTGTTGCTGATGATGTCTGCCCAACGAATCCGAAGTATTTTGCGTAAACGACTGTTCATAAACACTTGTATCTTGTGGATGGTGACTTTCGTAGTTCTCCAAGTTTCCGCTCCATACAGTAGAATTATCGACATTAGTGATAATAATAATTCTCGCCTATAAACATCATTTTCAATATTGTAAATTTTTAAACCTATTCCAAATATAGTATAGCATGAATACTTAATTGTCATAAACATTACGCCCCTACAAAGAAAACCAAATAATATCTACCAATGAAAATTAATTTAAAAAGCACATTTTACCATACATTAGAGAATCCTGTTACATTTAGATTGTAATCAATAAACCATGAACAGCATTCTGTCTACATTCTTGTGAGAAAAAAAACTGTCAGCTAATTTCTGTGTAGGCGGCACAAATAAAGCTTGTAGAATACATGCCAAACGAACGAACTAATGGTTCAACAGGTTTTCTATCAATAAATTTTCCCAAAGAAAATATTTGCTTGCTGTGTAGATACTTCACTTAATACTGGATCGATTGACTGAACGCTTCAAATTTTGGCTTTGTAGTTGTTGTCACTTAACATAATACATGTTATCGTAAAGTCTTAAAGCATGAGTTTCGTAGCGCTTTGTTGTTCAACAAACGGGAAATCGGAAGTCCAGATGATCCGTACTAACAACTCCAAACATGTCACTCTAAGAAAGCCGGAAAAAAATTGAATCTTCACTAAACGCAGAACCTAGTTTACAAAATGCCTAGACAATATCAGATTCACCTCTCATGCATTGAGAAAATTTGTAGCTCAGGTGGATGATTGTAGGTTGGTGTTTCGTCCTCTGAGCTGGATGTTGTTTCGGTTATGGAGCTTTCATTGATCTTCTGCTGAAAAACATCATCAGCAACACAAACTTCAGATCGAAGTGAAGTAGTCGAACTCCTCTACATTTGATCCGTAGGTTGTCCTTTAAACCTTGGTCTTGTTTGATTGTTATTGACCTTAAGTCTATCGTTGTTTGCACCTTTGTTTTGATTGTATCCCCATTTTGATTTGTTTCGTGATCATATGTCGCCTATGACTTTTCTGATTGTTTGATAAACTAAGTCAGTGTCGATGTTTGCTGATGATGTTGTTCAAAAGAAGAACAATGAAAGCTTCACAACCAAAACATCTAGCTCAGAGAACGAAGCACCACCACAAAAGTTCACCTAACTTTCTCTTTTTATAAATTACGCCTTTTAAATGTCACCTTTTCAAACCCCTAAATCGATCAATGTTAGACCATTATTAGAAACCAGGAAGCACTGGACGGCCGTTTTTTCCTGGTACGGGACCCACCAGCGGTACTCATCCACGACTCCTGCACCTTGCAGGATTCGAACCCGGGACCTTCGGTATTGTGCGCGAACGCCTAACCTCAGGACCACTGAGCCGGCATCTGACGGTGTTTATATCTAACTTGATCAATTCACGGATTTGCGCAGCCTCATATACACAGTCTTCGGTAGTTAATGTCTACACCCGAACAGGTTGAACTTCACTGGACACGACTTCCCATTAGAACACGGAAAAGATTCCTCACGGAGCTAATCACTTTTTATCACTTTTTAAAGAAGAATAAAACCACTAACTATGGGCTATATCAATATCTGCCAACCAATTCTGATTAAAATCTATTCAAAAATACGCTTTAAGATTATTTCTCATTCAATAAGTGAAACTCAGACAGTGTGTATTGAGAGACCATTGGACAATAATAATACACAAGGTATAAATAGTAAAATTAGTCAGTATTGAAAGATAGAAATTATATATTTAATATACACATAAATTCTTTAACGGATGTACTTGAGACAAAAAATAATATATATTTATAGATTTTTCTGATAGTAGTTGGTATAAAAATGAATATCTTATAAAAATTGGGTTATTTATAGTTTCACTACATTAGTCTACATACATCCCCTAATAGTTTTCTCACTTGTAATCTTCGTTTGTATTGGTCACTTGAAAAAAATTGATTAAATAACACTGACATTTTTCCAACTTCTTTCTTTCATTCTTTATACACCTATAGGTTGCAACAGTGGATCGTGTTGGACGTACAACACCAGCCCATGTTGTTGCACGACCAAATCAACCAGGCGTGTATGATGTCACATACATTCCAGACACAGATGGTCCATGTCAAATTGAAGTGAAACAAGCTGGTAATCATGTAGCACGATCACCATTTATGCAACATGTTCTACCAGCTTTTGAACCACAACGTGTTCGTGTCACAGGTGAAGGAGTTCATCCAACTCGTCCATTAGGACTACCAGCTACACAACCAACATCTTTTCAAGTTGATACAAGAGATGCAGGTCTTGGAGATTTAGAATTATCAGTAATGGTAAGTTTACTAGTAGTTTATAAAAAGAGTTATGTAGACTAAAGGTGATCATTAATGAACCATTGTTAGACCACAACTACATACCTGGAAGCACTGGTTGGCTGTTTGGTCCTGGTATGGGTCTCAGCAGCAGTGCTCATTCACTATTTTCGCACTTCACGGGATTCAAAACCATGACTTTCAGTCTTTATCACGAATGCCTAACCTCTGAAGTTAGTCAACCAGATCTGTGGCGAAAAAAACATACTGGTTTACTACTTCAGTAGTAAGCAAATCGTGTCTTTGGTATAACATGATTCAGAAACTTACCTTTTCACTGAAACGGAGGTTAAATCAGACATGAGCTAAAGCCTTGATACAAATCTAATCAGGGTGCTTTTATTAAATATATATATATATATATATCTTCGCTTTACTCTTATTCGTATCATGGGTGATTATGAAAGATGGCAAATCAAAGTTTGCCAATTTACTAAATGTCTGAGTGGAAACTTCCATTCATTAAAATACTGTTAATTAGTCTTTCTCCTGAAATCATATAAATGAACAGTCAAATAGATAAATATGAGGATGTTTAGCCGGGAAATAGCATTATTTTTAAGCTAGTTAGTTTTCTATGGGATGAGGTCGCTAACTCCATGTCCAACTCTCCTCATTTATCCTAGTATGGGACTCTTTAGCAGTGCACACCCACGACCCATGCTGGCAGGAATCGAACTCAGGACTGTTGGTCTTGCACGCGAATGCTTGACCTTCGGACCACTAAAACAAACAACTTAACAGCTACATTTAAAAAAACTCGCTTTCGCTTACTTATTTTTGATGACTAAGGTTGGAATAATATTTAAATTGTAGCAAACTGTGAATCAGTAGCTCTAAGTTGAAAACTAGTTTTCTACAAATTAAACCATGAAATCTAACTATCATGCAGGTTGACGTTAAAGATTTGATTCATTAATAGTTATGCATTCTTTGTCATGTATTTTTTCATTTCATCAATTTAACTGATCAACCACTTATTGTTTTACTAAATCTAAATTGCGAAAACTTAAAATTCTTTCACGTATGGATCATTTAGTTTCGTCTTAAGTGAATCGACTACGTTTAGACAATGACGCTTCAATCGACAAATTGTGGATTGTGGAGTTGATAATCAAATAAATAGGGTAAAAATTATTTACTTTAGTAAGTTAAGAGTATCATGATTGTAATGACACTTGGAAAATTTCTCACCTTTATCCCATGTGGGTCATGTATGCTCATTGATAACAAGTCTTAAATTTGAACAAAATAGGCATTCATATTTTTTTCATATTGTTCAATCTCATTTTTAAATTGAAAATTAAACTGGAATTTTATTTATTCTGGCATATCAATGCTTGAATTTAACTGAGTTTTCTTTTTTCAAAAATTTATTTTCCATTCCTATGACCAAATAATCGCATTTATCCCCACCATTATTGAACGAATGGTAATAATCAATATTGTTGTTATCATTACTGTTGTCCTGTCTACTCATCACTATCGCAATGTTTCATTATTTCATGTTTCTAATTTCCTTATCATCGCCATAATTTTGTTGTTGTTTTTACTATTGTCTATATATTGTCATAACTCTTTTAAAGAATGATATCGAACCAGTCACAGCAGGTTTGACTATTCACAAAACCACCGACAAACATCATCCGCCATTATCGTAGAATTTTAATTTTAGAAAAAAATAGCAGCAACCACAACAACAACAGATAATGTTACCTATATATATATATATATTCCATATATTTCGCTGACATCATTTACCTTCCTATAAATTATTAGTTGGTTAAAATTATTTCCCAAATTATCCAAGTATACTTGTTTTTCTCCGCAAATAATTTAGGGATATTCGATATTGATGATGATGATGATTAATTTAGAAATCACTGATAGTTTAATTGATTTGCAATGTCACTGACACTGACACTAAACGCTACCAGTTTATTCATATTACATCCAAGTATATTTGGTACATTTCTTTTACTTACTTCTTTCTTTCTTGTATGTGAGTGGTGTATGTTATTCCACGATTGTGTAGATTTTCTATGTAAAGAAAAAATTGTTTTTTTTGAATCTGTTTGAAACAGATCAATAAGTTTACAGGTTTTCTTTTCATAAACAGTATATTTGTTAATGATTATACCTTGTATAAATAATAACATTTAAATAAATACAACAAAAAAAAGGACTGACATTTCTGTTTGTTTGGTATTATAGTCAACTAAATATAGTACTTACTGTTCAACTGTGTTGATATCCCAACTAACAGTGGAATTAATTTTCGATCTCTCTGTAGGATTTAATTTGTCTTACAGATGTACTTCTAGAACTATAAACGCAATATTAGCGAGCACAGAGTCTATGCGGAAGCTACAGTTAGAACGAGATCAACTTTTGCTTTAAACTTTATCTGTTTCTAAACATAAAAACAATTAAATTAGTACAATAAATAAGGAGATTACAATTATCAAGTAAGACGACCAAACGCACCGACCAATATAGAGTGTCTTACGGAAATGAGCAAAGTTATGAGTCACATCAATATAATAAGATAATAATGTTAATCAATTTGTAGGTCATTTACAACAAAGAAGGTTTACAGACACGTCAGGTCAGATCACGTGGTGAACGCTTAAACCACAATCTGATTGGTTAGTTATGGCATAACTACAATTAGTTATACAATAACTTACACTCTCCAAATCACAGATCGTTGTCTACTTAAGCGAATTCTTTTTTCGAAAATTTTACATTGCTTTTCAGGATAACTACCAGACACTACTGTCCAAGTTGTGAGATCAATCATGTGACACAACCACACAGGTACGTGACATCATGGTGGATCTGTTAGGCGCTACCTAACCGTAGTTGCTACCTTGACGTGGTGGCTTGTCTATCGAGATGACGCAACTGAGCTATATTGGCTGAAACATATGTTCCTGTGGGTTTAACTTACTAGGCAGGTCGATTGGAGAACGATGAGACTGAAAACAGCTACTCAAGGTCTGGAAGCGAATTCGTACTGCTGATTGTAGAGAGATGTGACAGCAGTAAGATGTTTCCATCGAACAACCAGCATCTCCAGTGATTCTTCCTTCTCACGAGGGAGGAGTGGGTTAGGAAAAGTCCACCCTAAAAATGCTACACCTCCGAAGGTAAGGGCTGCCCAATAAGGGCTTTTAAAAAGAGCGGAACTAACACTTTAAATACTTCTCATAAAAAGGCCGTGCAAGACAGGCCTCAAACAGTTGTCCCTTGGGCTCTGTGGTTATGCTCCCAGGTCTCTAAGACCGACACTAATCTACCTTCCTTTTCAGGTTCCTCAAGAAACAACCTTCCACGGTGTGGGCAGCCGGAAAGTGACAACTGCCCTCATACCCGCAACAGCACACGAGACCGAATTGGTCACAATCAAATCCTTCCTATTTCCCCTGTCTCTCTGTCTGTATTAGGCACTACTTGATAACAGTTAATACCGACTCATTTAAAGTATACGCATTTAAGGAGTGTACATGTCGATATTTACTAATCAAAAATCATAGTGTGGAAATTCTTACAAATTATAATTAAAGCACCGATTTCACGAAACTTTCTGCACAATTAACTAATAATAATATTTTTATTATCAAACAGATTCTACAGAGTAGATGAACTTGAACGGTGAATATCTTCTGAAGAAATACGATATTTATAGACCGTTCATGTTAGTGGCTCATAGTTTATCTAGTATGGTGTATAGTGAACAAATTTAAGGATTCTAAATCTTTAATTAGTCCGCATCTCGCTTCCCGTAAGAAATAGTGTACTCAGGGCTCTATATCATCTAAAAGTTTCTGTTATGTTCAGTATTACTATGTTGTGAGGTTGTCCGAGTTTAGTATCAGTAGTAGTATATATGCTTCTCATTGTACGTGCCTAAATAGCTAATTAACTGTAAAAAGGAAGAATAAATTAAAATCTCCAATGGGCTAGCTGAATCAAGAATGTATGAATTACTCGTTCATGAATGCAAATACTTGTCCTTCAATAAGTAAAGATACACTTTCGAAAAATAGTGTATGCCTTTCCCCAGAAAGTCAAGACAAATCATGGTAAATAGAATGGGGAGGTCAGGATTATGGTTATGGTCTAATGCACTTGTACAGTAATAGATAGACAGTTTTTGGGCATATATCGATATATTGATATGAAATGCTTAATTCTAAGGAATCATGAAGCAAAAGCTTTAGGTTTCAGACTACTAGCAGTAGGTTGTAAATTGATTAGTAGCAATCAGCAAAAGGTTGTAAAGATTCCTGCAATTTATTGACATCACGAATTAAAATTACACGACCATTAAGAACCTGAATGCACTGGACGACCATTACGAACTTCTCACCAATGTGCTTTCAGGATCTTGGATGGAACGCAAGATCTCCGAAATTACGCGAGGACGTATGACCTCTATACCACTGATCTAGTATTCTACAGTGTTAATATTTAACGACCGGTTCATGATGTTGTGCAACCCTCATCCACTGCCTGCAATAATAAATATCTCACACTCGACACGGCTAAAATTCCAGTGGTCATGGATTCTCAGTATAACTCTCTAAATTTCTTCCCGAAACCAGTCACCAGTGACTACATGATAAGTATTCGTATTGTAGTAAGTTACAAAGCCAGGATAATAATTGTAATTCAAGGTTGGATTTTCGGAATTGACATCTACATTCTTCGAATAAGCGATGACATTCATGTGATAGCCTATACTGAACTTTAACAACTGACGAACTACAGACTTACGTTTTTAATCAATAACCAGTGAATGAATTTCGAGTTTGTATAAACAAATTTCAAAGTAAGTTAAAACTTTGTTCTTTTAGAGAAACACCTCTCAACAATTAAACTTATTACTATCAACATAGTCGAACAATCAAAGTAATTATAATGTACTTCTTCATAACCAATTTTTTGTGTAAGCAGTTTTCATATCACAAATTTTACATATACACATGACCAGACTTGTGTTGTTTCGATTTTTATTTTCTGCATTTTCCCTGGATCAAATTAAAACTGTGAAACAACAAACAATGCTTTTTTATTTCCATAAATATTTTTAAGTTGACATTCGTTTTTTTTCAGTTCATCTACATTATTTGAACAAAAACCTTTAACGAAAAAAAGAAACATCACTTTCAGTGTTGTTTGTAGCACATGTGTTTTCTGATGTTGTCACAGTTAACTTAATTGTTAGTTTTATCGCTGTTGTTGTTGTTGTAGTCAGTATGTAAACTTAATTGCATGAATTCTAAGAACTCATAAATCAAACACTTTTTTACTGACAATCTAATCAAATTGATAATTTTTTCAGGATCCTGATGGTCAACCATTACAATTAGAAGTAGTGGATGTTGGCGATGGAACGTATATTTGTCATTATACACCAATGATTGTTGGACGTCATACTGTACGAGTGAAATATGGTGGACAAGAAATTCCTGAAAGTCCATTCTTAGTACCAGTTGCACCATCTGGACGAGCTAATATGTGTCGTATAGAAAGTAAGATAATGATTATTTAACTATTTGATATTTTTTTTTTGACTGATGATATTCGTGTAATAGCTTGATTTTAAACATTCGCCATCATCTTGAACAAAGCAAGATAGGCACAATTTATGAAGTAAAATGAATTTATTCTATTTCAAGCCCTACAATAGTTGTTTTTCTGGTCCTTAAGGCGGCATTCGACTCAGTGGACCGTGAGGTTCTGTGGCAGTGTCTGTCATTGAAAGGTGTACCAGAGAAGTACATTAACCTTATACAAACTCTCTACTCGAACACCACTGGTCGGATGAGAGCTTATGGCGAACTGTCACCGGAATTCTTCACTTCAAGTGGTGTCCGACAGGGATGTACACTTTCTCCATTCTTGTTCAATTTTGTCATAGACACGCTCCTAGAAATAACCTTATCCTCGTCTGAATTTTCAGGAGTAGACCTTCTATAAGGTGGCTCGCCAATTGACTTAGAATATGCCGATGACATAGTCCTACTTGGTGAAGACGCCGACAAAATGCAGAGTCTTCTGACCACCCTAAGCAACAATGAAAGCATGTTCGGAATGCGGTTCTCACCCTCGAAATGCAAAATGTTGCTTCAAGATTGGGTTGCATCGGCACCTGAACTGGTGATAGGGAGTGAAGTAGTTGAGCGTGTAGACCGCTTCACTTATCTGGGGAGTCTCATCAGTGCCGATAGCCTCGTGACTGACGAAATCTCAGCACGGATACAGAAGGCTCGATTGGCTTTTGCCGACCTGCGTCACTTATGGCGTAGGCGAGATATCCGTTTGCTGACTAAAGGACGAGTGTACTGCGCAGTAGTTCGCTCCGTCCCACTATATGGCTGTGAAACATGGCCAGTGAGAGTAAAAGATATTCGTAGGTTACTTGTTTTCGATCATAGGTGTCTTCGAAGCATCGCTGGTATATCCTGGGACAACCGAGTGAGCAACGCTGTTATTAGGAATCGGGTGCTAGGTAAGAATGGCAGATCAATAGACGCAGTAGTGGCACTTCACCAGTTGAGGTGATTGGGACGTGTGTTGCGTATGCCTCGACGAGCTTTGTTTTGTAGTGTAGGAATAGGTTGGAAGAAATCTAGGGGTGGCCAAACTAAAATATGGCAGAAATCCATGAAGTCATTGACGAGTGGACTTAGCCATGTCAGTAGTTGTCGACTACCTGGTTGTGGTCCGCGAGATGATAGTAATCGATGGTTAGAGACCTTGAATGTCATGGCTCAAAACCGTTTGCAATGACGCCGGTGCATTTATTCTTTGTATTCTCTCTCAAATTCTAATCTTCTGGATTCTTCAACACCTCTAGTTCTGACTTTCTAAACTTATCTCACTGAATCATACTTCTTGAATAATATCTACTAATCCTAACCTCTCCGATTACTTCCAATACCTTTACTACCTCTTCTACTATTGTATTTGAATTGACTATTATATCTCTGTGCTGATGTGGTATGGCAACATGAACTGATATACTTACGTACGAAGTTCTACGTTGCATCTGACTGACTGATTCTATTTCAAGATTCAGTTTAGTTTTAAATATCCTTATTGTAAGAACAGCCTTACTGAGGTCACAAGTTTGACATACTTTCAATAATAAATTTGAAATGAATGTTTGTAGTAGTAAGTGGAAGAATAGACTTAATATTACGTCAAACTGATATGTAATTTGACATTGAGTAAAATCACTGGTCATAAAAAATAAACAGGTTAAGTTGTATTTACCAATAAGCACATTGAAATTAAGTGACAACATAGAATTGTTACTGCAATCCTCTGTTTGATAACTGATGATAAGAAACTAATAATCGACAGTTTTTCTAATTATTTAATACGAAAGTTACATTTTGAAATCCTGATCTGATCAATATTAGACCGTCATTAGAATGTTGGGAGCACTGGACGGCTGTTTCGTCCTAGTATGGGACTCATCAGTAGTGCGCACCGACAACTCCTGCCACTCGCAAGATCCAAACTCAGGACCTTTGGTATTGCACACGAACGGCTAACCTATGGAGTAATGAGCCGGTATCTAACTATGTTAATGTCTAACTTTGACCAATCCACGGTGTTGAGCAACCTCGTGGTGATCTAACATTGATCGGTTCATAATTTCAGAAAGTAACTCAACAATCTCCACAACCCCAAAATATAATGTAAGAGTGCTTAATTTGAGTTATTGTATTTTATATTGCTATAAATACGTTAAAAAACATAATAATAATAACCTTAAAAATGAACAGAAACTAACAAGAGGATGTTTTAGGGAAATATAATTTTAATATCGTAAGCTAACACTAGTGACTGCAATATAATTCCTTATCTAATTGAATAATTAAAAGCATGAAATACCAAACTGCGCTAAGTAAAAAAGGTGTATACAAATAACACCACAGGTCGTTTTTTCTCACAAATCATAAATGTCAATGTCATTTTTTAAAAAACATGAAGTAGGCAGGAATAAATCTAATCAAATCAAATCAAATCCTACCAACTAATCATAATTTAATTTTCTCTGGCTATATGCCAGAAATTCTTATTCTTATGTCAGATAAACTAAATACACAAAATTACAATCAAAAGTAAATGAGGATCGTTAGGCGGTTAAAAAGTTCTAGTCGTAAACATTACGCTATATTTTTGTTGGGGGATGTTAGATACCTGGAACTCGCTTGGATTTATTTCATGGACAGATCAGTTGACCTTGAGATCACATTTCCCACCAGGAAAATTCTTGGTTGTGATTGGTTACTGTGTCATTTTAGTGTGCTATTTTTGTGACTGTCCCAAGGACGTCTCTATAGAGTATAAATAAAAGCAATTTGAGTACTTGGATTCATTATGTGCTGGCTGGGTGTTTGTAGAATACACTTTCTAAACTATATCAAGACTTCTTGCTGATACCTTTTGGTCAACAGATCAGAGTAGCCTTCCTGGACGCTGGTTCATTGTTTGTTCTCGTTATTCGTCCAACATGAACTCGTAATAGTTCAAGAATACCTAGAGACGAGCATAACGATTTTCATACGTGAACTAATATACGTTAGATCACTATAGAAAACCTTGAAGCACTGAACAGCTAACAGCGCACTTCGTAAACCGGAATATAATCCACAGGAGCTTCAGTCTTGTGCGCGAACACCTCAACTCTAGACCAACTGAGCTTGTATCCAACACTGTTAATGCTTAACTTCATTTAGATTCTTATCAGACTTTATTCTTATTTGCAATAATATTTATATGTGTACATGAAATCATTAAACCAATCAAAGCAATTTGTCAATTAATCAAAACAATGGAACAGATTACATAAATATGCACTAAGTAAAAAGTATAAATCGATAGTGCGATGACAGATATACTAGTTGTGATAAGAATAATAAAAGCTTAAATTAGTGTTTTATAAAAGAGAATAGGCCGGCGACTAGGAAAAACACAGCCACTGAAATAACTTTCATTAAAAATCATGAAAATGACATAATAATAACTGTTCACAAAAATTACACAGTAAAGCGTATATATGGGAAAAGGGATGAAGAAAACTACAAACAAAGTGTGGTGCTGTGGTGCGAGCTACTTATAGGTAGTATATGACGTGAGCGTCAACGTAATGTCTGGCAGCAGAAGATGGGGGGGGGGGGAAGATAAAGCAAGGAAGAGTTAGAAAACAATGGAATTTGTATGAAACGCATGAATAGTGAAAATGGATTGATGTTTTGCTACAGGAACAGTCCAGTTCGATATGATGAACTTATTTTTTGCAAGTTAACGATTTACGATATGGTTTTCCAATTTTACTGAGTAACTCTGTAATTTTCGCTAAATACAATTCGGTTGCCCCACCTGTGTTCTCGTTCACTACAAAAGTATACTGGAAATAATAATAATCATCGATAAAATCATTTGTCAAGAGCAATTTGGTAAAGGAAGAGATTAGTGTGTTACAAAGTTCTTGTGAAGAATACAATGACCTGGGTTGTTAGCTCAAATCCCCATAGCTTCTTATATGTGTAAGAAACAAGACTGAACTCCATAAAGTAAGGTAGTAGGTATAGGATATCCTAAATTATTTATTTCTATCTACAATATGGCTGCTATTGATCAGGTGTAATACGAGTGAACTGCGTATTGTTTCCATCATACCCTTTTTTAACCACGACGAAGAGAGGAGTACACTAATTCGTTTCCTCCGTTTTCTGGTTACTTCCTCCATAGAAGCAGTCAAAGTCATAGATACATATGGACGTGAGAAAATCAGATAATTTATCCTTTAAGTGAAGAGGGTCGGTGAGTGAAATATCATCAGTAGAACGGCAACAGAGCTCAAACTCATGAATCACCTTCTTGAGAGATCCTTTTTTAGTTTTTGCAGGAGATAAATATCAATAAAGACATAACCTAGAAGTGAACACATCGTTTAAAATTTCACTTACAACAGTCACCGTTGTCATAGAATTGTCATAATGATATGTCGCAAAATAGTTCAAGTTATCATTGTATCATTAGCCGTCGAATCAGTAGTCACAACAGTTAAATATTCACCATGGCACCTAATGTCCTAAGTTCGAACCGCCCTAGGGTCGTTGGTGTTTACTGCTGAGTTCCTTACTGAGATGAAGCTACCGTTCAGTGTCTCTTGGTTCTCCATAGTAATCCAACTAAGATCAGTCTGTCATAAAAGCTACCTTCAAAATCGACAAATCTCCTCAATAATATCTTTAAAATAAATCTACCATCTAGTCCATTTTGCACGTTAATCACTTTTTATTGAAATCATGAATCGATCGTTGTTAGACCACCATTAGAAACCTAGAAGCACTGGATGGCCGTCTCGTTCTGGTACGGGACTCATCAGAAGTGAGCATCTATGACTCATGCACCTCGCAGGACTCGGATCCAGGACCTTCGGTCTTGTGTGAAAACGCCCTACCTCTGAATCAATGAGACCGGTGCTATGACCTCAGTGGTTCCAGGATCCTAACGATGGTCTGACATTGATCGATTCATGATTTCAATAAGTAACACAACACAATCTCCATAACCCCACAATGAATATCATCTTTTCTTAAATCTAATATTATTTTCCTTTGATATTGTCATAGTTATTTCCAAAAATAGAAAGAATACTGTAGAATTAAAAAGTTCATTGCACTATACTGTTAGATATAAGCATGTATATACAAATCCAACTAATAAGTTCCAGCAGTTTATGACTATTCCAACTTCACCCACTCAATACAATAAATTTACCTTATTTTTATGTCTATAACTGGTCATTTTACTAGTGAAATTTACCACATACACATATCGATTTTTATTTACGCATATTCCTTTTGGAAGAAAAAAAACACACACACAACTACAACAACAGCCTATACTTTCATCTATCTGCATTAGTGTACGTATGCAAGTACGTATAAACGCCAATGTTGTTGTGCACAGAAAATATTAATCAGCAAACAACAATTGATTTGTAGTCAATACCTATACGAAATGCGAAGATAAGGCATATTCACAAAATGAATACATTTCTATTTGGTTATATATATATATATATGTTTGTCGTTGTACACATGCATACTATATACAAATTCATGAAACAACAACAAATACAACATTTGTAAAGTAAAATGT
>CALYCR020000040.1:0-24656 GCA_944470395.2 Schistosoma turkestanicum | reverse complement strand
TTAAGCATTTAATCGATAAGTTCATCAATCCACAATGTGCATGGCTTTCTTCTCGATTGGCTATCCCAACAATTTTAAATGTCATATGAAGGAGAGAGAATATCACTTAGTTCATTTGACTGCTCACCACATTCCAAATGGAAATCGAATTCTTCTTCAAGTCATAAAATATTGACGAATAAGCATGGATAAAGCATTTGAATTTAGTTTAGTAATTAACCTTAAAGTGTATGCCCTCTTCAGCTTCGTTTGCGTAAATATCAGTCATCAGTCAAAGGCCACGATATCTTCCTGCTTATAACAATATATACGGAGAATTTCGAAAAAGTGTCGCATCATCAGATGATGATCATCACTTTTATTCATATGTTTCTGTTCGGAAACCTACTCGTATGCAAATTGAAGCGGTAAAGCTCTTTAACATCACTTCAGAAGGAAACGATATAAGACAAACATTTCTAAAATGTAGTAGAAATATTATTGTAAGTGGTAAGATAGTTGTGTAATTGTCGTAGTCATACAATCAGTAAAATATTGCTTTAGCTGTTTTCTACACTTGAAGCATGTATAATATAGAGTGCCTACACAGTTATTATTTCCATCATTTTGAGAGTAATAGTTATGTCTTACTGCAGTCATTAGAAGCAGTTTAAGTGATCATGAATTTGTTGATTTTGGTAAATTTACGATTTTAATTAAGTCATTTTAACCCAGTACAAGTCAAAAATACTATACATCACATTCAACATTCAATGTGCACATTCTATGCAATTACAGATTTGCAAAACTATGTGGTAAGGTTGCTGATTCAATAAAGATCACAGAGCATGATATATGAAAGTGCTAGTTCACGATGAGCGTAGAAATAATACAATCATCTGGCTTAATGCATCTTTGCACAAAGGGTAATTATTTTAAACACTCAGCTGAAATAAACTAAATGAAAGAGAACAATGCACAGTTAAATGCAATATTCCATTACGTCTATTCCAACTTTAAACAAAAGCAAGTATATTTATTATAAAAAATGAAGGCATTAGAATTGTGTGCATCACAAAATCCACATGCATAAATGTACAAATCAAAGATCTGAGATAATCAATACAGAGTTTTTAGTAAATTAGTGATTTTAGAAACATCGATAGCAAAAACCATCATCTTCAGTAATAAAAATAAATGAGTTCAATAATTCAAACAAGTAGTAATTAAATCAGTAAGCCAGCAGAATAAATATAGAAGGTCAGATAAGAAGATTATTGATAGTGTAAGCAATAAACTGTGTTCAGAATTGAATGAAGATCTGATATTACATGTATTAAGCAGATTCAATAATGGTGTATTCCGTTACATTCAAACACTAAAATGTGAGATTCAGGTTTTACACCTGTGATATTTAGTTTCAGAGTTGTTAATTGAATGTCAACTGGCACATCTAGTTGTGAAGGATCAATTATTCTCGGAGTAACTGATGAACAAAATGGGGTGAGATCGAAGTGATAAATCCCGTGTAATCTTGATAATAGCACCACAACAAATGATGGAAATTCTTTCAGCTTACGTAGAAACGCTTTTTTGGATGTTGCAAATGCTACTCTATAGATTTAACTTGCTTTTCATTTGGTCAATAGTTTCACACAAAGGACAAATAAGCTTTTGATAGTGATACACGGTTTTTTTGAGTACAGTATGAATAAGAAGTATTTCTCAATTTCAATACCCAGCAACAAATAATCGATCAAAGGGAAGCATGAATCATCAACGCAACTCAGAGAATCATATAAGTATAAACGGATATCTAAAGAAGGATAGTAAGAATGAGAACACAAACAAAGTCTTCAAATTGATGAGGTGATCTGCATTTTATTTGCAAGTTGAAGTGATGTTTTCCCAACAACTGTTCTTCTATACCTTAGCTTTTTAAGTGACTAGAAGTCAAGTGTTATATTTTTGTCTTCTACAACACGTGTTTCAAGTTAATTACAAGATGATATCTTTCACCTTGCATATGAAAATGGTGATGTGGCAATGGAACATGCTTGCTGTTTATTAAATATTCTCCTGAGATTTTTCAATTCCTTTAATTACCTGTCTAAAAGTATCGCATGTAAAAGATGATGTTACGTAAGAAAGCAATCAAACCATGATTCGATCAATGTAAGATCACCGTTAGAAACCTCGAAGCAATGGACAGACGTTTCGTCCCGGCATGGGACTCCTCAGCAGTGCGCACTAATGTCTCCTGCACCTCGCAAGATTCGAACCCGCACAATACCGAAGGTCCCAGGTTCGAATACTGCGAGGTGCAGGAGTCATGGTTTCAAAAATCTGTAACCTAACAATCTTCATAACCCCGTAATGCAAAGCAATCAAAGTTCAAAATTGTTCTTTGGTATTGAAATCTTTCTGACTGTTTGATGATAAACAACAGAATTTTCGACACAGTTTATTACAAGAAGCCACTGTGATCAAACAGTAATACTTTTTGCAGAAATGTCTTCTCTTCAAATGTACCTTCGGAAAAACTTACCCTAGGAAGAACTATGGTCTCCATTATTCCCCATTTCATACTTGGATTCTGACGAAAGGCCGCTAACTTTCTAACCAGATTAAGATATGATTGATCACCATCAGCAAGTTAAGTCTTTGAAAAAAGATAAAGATTGAAATAAAGGTGGTCTTTCCTACTGTTTTAATTATTACTGTGCTACACAAATCAGCTACTTTTGTAAAACAAAATGAATTCGGTTGTTTGATATGCTCAGTTCTTCGAATCACGTTGATCACTAAACGAAACGTGTGTGCTAAGAATAGTCATGAGTACATTCAATGACGTGATAGATCAACCAGACTAAACATTGAACACTATGACATGAATTCACAAAGTAATATAGATTAGAACCAGTTATATGGTTGTTTTGTCACATTCTAGTGAATGCACAATCAACAACAATATTTCGCTTCTCGGCTTTCTGAGCTAAGATCATGTGTATTTCAGTTGTGATGAGACCACTTCCGCTTTGCCTATTACAGCGTAATTTATATAATAATATATGGCTAGTATTATGTTCACTGTATTGATTTTTGTGTAAAACGAGTGACATAATTGCAGTTTTTACACGATCCTCTTCATTTTACAGTAAACAATAGTCATTCTTCTTACCAGTGAACAGACAATGAATATTTTTAACATTCATTCATTTATTTATGTGCATCTCAATTGAGACGATGATGTCAATACGACAATAAGTAAATTTTACTTGATATTCATTCATCAAAGACTAAAACATATCAATTGACATCAAAATACTAAACAGCCAAATATTTACTTTGCACTCAATAAATCAACTGGTAGTTGTCATATTTAAAGTACATCATGGTTAGTAAAGAATGCACGTAAATGATATTATCAAATTGCATGTTTGAATAATAGATGAATATTCAATTAAATCTGTCAGTCTATTATGCTAAATGACATGGCTTGAATAGAAAAACATTTTCAGCGTACTACCGAAACAAATATTGAATAGACCAATGCATAAAAGTCTCACCATATAACTTACTTCAACAAGAGACAGTTGTGTATACCCGTTTAAATAGTCAGTAAAACTGGTATCACTTATGGTTGCCGAAAACCTTCTCCCAGTTGAATCCCATGGCATTGGCAAATGGGATCGTGATAATTCATTTTCACTGTTGTAATGCTTCCCTTTCGGATAAATCTTTTCTGGAGTTCCAGCATATGTCAAGCTGTTGATACCAATCTCAGTTCCATAATAAATGATTGGTGTACCTACGGAAGTAATCAGGAATTAGTCACAAATCTACTTTAATAAGCTTGAGAATAATAAATGTCATTCGTCATGTAATCACTTCATTGAGTGATGGATGATTAGAGGTCAGACAATTCATACTTAATGTGATGATAGAATGTTGATTGTCAATCACGAGGATCTGATGTCTCAATTAATAAATATGGAGTAGAAGTCAAAATGATGTCCTATGCAACGAAAGGCAGGCAGTCGAAAGTTGCGTCCTTATTATTCTTAATTGTACCATCTTCTGGTGTATGATATCGTATTTGCCAACAGTTTCATAATTGAACTAAGTTATATTAGCCATAATGATGGTATTTTGAATCTCTCATCGAAATAAGTCGTTTACAATGGACAGCTTTTTATGTGCCTCATGATAATGAGTTTTTATTTGGTGGTGAAAGTGACTCAAAAATCAGTATTTCGATTACAAAGACAGGTAGTCAGAATCCTTGATGAATATTCGTACAGCGATATGTGGAATTGTATAAATAACATTAGACGATCACATAATAATGTTCACATACCAGGTAATAATAGTGTTGATGCAAGCGAAATAATATACGAATGTGTTGGTGATTCTGTAGTACCTCTCGTCAACCCAAATTTCTCCTTATCAGAGTCTGAATGAGAAGCGAATTTCTCTAAATGAGTTTTGGTAAATTCATCTTCAGAATCCCTTCCACCTCTTGTGTACAAAAAATCGCGACTGATTATCAAATCAGCCACATCTCTGAACATTAACATTGGATCCGGATTATCGTTCAAACCACAGCCTGAATCACCCGAGTTTACAGCTAACAATCTGTAGAAAATATTGTGGATAACAAAAAACATTCAGCTCAGTCTTCGAAATTCAGCTTTTTAGTTATTCATTATTAGTTCAAGAAATACAAGATTCAAGAATGAGAGGCACATTAATCCAATATCCAATATCTTTTTCACGAGCTAGTGTAAACCAATTTGATTTCTTCGCGCTCGATTCTCGTTCTTTCGGTACGGTTCCAGGTGTTCGGTAATGTCCAATGGATAGAGGTCTAGCCACTCGACTGTCTGATTCTAGTCAGTTGGCAGTTGGTTGTGAGTTTGTATGTCTCGGGATTTGAATGAAACGTTTGTTTCAGGGCAGTAGGGTTTCAGGATACTAGCAGCCGTCACTTTACCAAACCGGAGATCAGTTAGTTGCAATGTGGAGAGTAATAAGGGTAATAAGGGTAAATTAAAACGATAATATGAGTAAAATTTCAGAACTGAGTAATATATAGATGAATTTAGTTTATTAATTGGTAGTGAAGATTGTGAGAGAGGACCGAAGTGTAAGCAAGGGAGAGGAATAGGCGAGATAGATTAATTAAGTGATCTGAGGAGATGGCAATGGTAACAACTAGCAGGTCTCAAGATATGCATCAGGCACAGCTTGTCCAAGAGGGAGATGATAGACCGTATGTGAGTACGTGATTATCAAGTCTCTTCTTAAAGCAGTCCACTGAGGGGGCTGTAATTACCTCGGCTGGGAGAGCATTCCAAGTTGCGACGACTCGCAATGAGAAAAAGTGTGCACGAATCTGAGTGTTTGCTCTTTGATGTGCAATCTTTTGAGGATTGCCTCGAGGGGAGTGGTGGTGATGCATCGGTAAGATGCTCACATTGGGATGGTTTGGCGTGTTTGGCGTGGTGTACGCCATAATCAGGTCACCTCTGATTCTCCTGTAGCTCAGTGGGAATAATCCCAAGAGCTGGAGTCTATCGTCGTAGGGTTTATTTTTCAACCCTAATGAGCGATTTTTATTCAGGGCACAGATTTTAACTTCACAATCTACAACCCTTCATTACTCATTGTTGTAAATAAAATGTGACTGTATAAAGCTGTTCCTGTCAATGTTTTGATTTATAAGTGCTATCAGATACGGGTACTTATACTTGATCTGAATGTCGTAACCTTCGCTGTATATTTGGCACAATTTGTATTAATTCAATCTAGCGTGTAAAATGGTATGCCTCTTTTAACATATTATTATTCTAGACTGAATTCATAATTATTATTACTTTCAACGGGTACAAGACAGCTTATATGATTATTGTAAATTCATACGATATACTATTATAATAATATGATGTGCAAATATTGCGTATCATACGCTCACTTAGGACGAATGTAAGTATGTGTAGTTAAACATGTGAGGCAATCCATCATTGACATTCGATCGTCGATCGCACAAATTCATGCATTCTATAAAATTAAAAATTGGCATAGTTGCAAGATGATTCGTTAGTGCATTGTATTAGCCTTCGCCATATAGAGCGAAAGTCTTGAGTTTTCAACGAAGGTCAAGTAACATCATTGTTTCAGAGCTTTTGAAATCGCTCTGTGTAACTGACAGTCAGCAGTTCACTATAAATATGAGCTGGAATGTACAGACTCTATTCACTAACCTACCGTGTGTTTGCTCCATCTCGGGAACTTCACTTGACGCATCAAAATTCTTAAGTTCATTGAAACAACGAAACACTGTTTACGTTTCAAAATGATGTAGGAGCAGTTAATAAATTGCTTGGCTACTCACTTATCTTCTTTAGTTTCATTAATCCACTTGTCAATTTGTCGTTTTACAGCTTTGACAAATATTACACTTCCATTTCTGTACAGCTGAGAATTCGGACAGTTAGATAACCATTCGGAATTTTCCTGAATATGAAAAAAGAAAAGAAGATCAAATGAGAGTTGAGAGTGAAGCGAACAATCCAAAAATAATCAAAACTCATCAACTTGCCTGCAGTTCTTCATCCTCATCCTCGAAAAAAATCAAACATCTTGCCTTCCATTTGACATTTTCATGATCTTCAACAAAAAATGCAGCGTTATCCAGAAGAATACCATCTATTCCTTTTTCCATCCAAAAGTCGATCACATTCTAGTACACATGACTTAGTCAATTTATTCATTGCAACTTACGAATATCAGTTTCTGAGTATCTGGATCACTCAAATCTAGATCGACATTCGGTGTCCCGAATACAGAATAAAATTTCTTTCCACCGATATCCAGGCTGACTTCTTTTCCGTAAAGTGACATCTATTGGTAAGTAAAACACAAGGATATTATGAAATAAAGACAACGATTTCACCTTATTTTTGTAGGGATCTTCGAATGATTTCAGCTTGACTTTGTTTTCCTTGATCCATATATGATTGATGGATATTGCGTTAAAGTTGAATGTCATGACAACCTTCACACCTTCCTTATGAAAACGATCCAAAAAAATTCGAAAATCCTCCATTGTTCCTACGGCTTCATCTAACTGCTGGTAATCATCCACTAATCCAAGTAAATTTTAAGAGTTGGTGTGAAAGCTTTTTGTGATGGGACCTAAAATGACAAATTCTCTGCCAATCAAACTTTTGATATATATATATATTTGATATATACTGGCGGAAGTGAACTCCGCCAGTAGAACCTTAGGGGCTACTGCCGGTCCCAAGCCCGGATAAAGGAGGAGGGTTGGACATGGGGTTGGCGACCCCATTCCGTTGAAATCTCAATTGCCAAAAAAACGCTAACCAGAAAAAATAATTCAAACCATTTTAACTCTGCCCTCATGGTTGGAAGAAGAATTATGACGTCTCGTGATGAAAGTCGAGTTCCCTCGGAAGTCACGGGGCTGATGCCTCTTCTAACAACCAGAGCAACAATTTTTTAGGTAAATGGAACGTTCGTACATTGTGGGAGACTGAAGACTATTTCAAGTTGCGGCAGAAATGAAACGATGCAACCTCGAGGTGCTTGGAATCAGTGAAACACATTGGACACAAGTAGGACAACTGAGACTAGCTTCAGGGGAACTGCTGTTATACTCTGGTCATGAAGGGGAAAACGCTTCACATACACAAGGAGTTGCACTGATCCTGTCCAAACATGTACAAAAGGCACTGATAGTATGGGAATCTCATTGACCGAGGATCATCAAAGCATCCTTCAAAACAAAGAAACAGGACATTACAATGAACGTCATCCAATGTTATGCACCTACCAATGACTACAATGACGACGTTAAAGATCAATTCTACGAAAGGCTGCAGTCAATCGTCGAGAAATGTTCACCAAAGGATTTGACGATTCTTATGGGAGACCTGAATGCCAAGGTTGGAATGGACAACACTGGATATGAAGACATCATGGGACGACATGGACTGGGAGAAAGGAACGAAAACGGTGAGAGATTTGCAAACCTATGTGCCTTCAAAAAACTGGTCATCGGTGGCACAATATTCCCGCACAAACGCATTCACAAAGCCACATGGATTTCACCGGACCACACTACTCAAAACCAAATTGACCATATCTGTATCAACAAAAAGTTCAGAAGGACCATGGAGGATGTGAGAACCAAGAGAGGAGCTGATATAGCTTCAGATCACCACTTGCTGATCGCCAAAATGAGATTGAAGCTAAAGAAGCACTGGACAACGGGGCAGACAACATCACAGAAGTTTAATACAGCCTTTCTTCGGGATACCGTAACACTCAACGAATTCAAGATAGCCCTCACCAATAGGTTCCAGGCCTTTCAGGATCTACTCAATGGAGAGGAAGCAACATTGGAGAACAATTGGAAAGGGATTAAGGAGGCAATCACTTCAACATGTCAGGAGGTCCTTGGTCGCAAGAAGCACCATCACAAGGAATGGATCTCTGTTGATACTCTTGAAAAAATTGAAGAAAGGAGGAACCAGAAGGCAGCAGTGAATGTCAGCCGAACAAGAGCAGAGAAAGTTAAGGCGCAAGCCGAGTATACAGAAGCAAACAGGGAAGTGAAGAAGAGCATCAGAGCTGACAAACGAAAATATGTGGAAGATCTAGCAATGACGGCGGAAAAGGCTGCAAGAGAAGGAAACATGAGACAATTGTACGAAACAACAAAGAAGCTCGCAGGGAACTATCGTAAACCAGAACGACCAGTGAAAAGCAAGGAAGGCAAAGTAATCAGCAACACTGAAGAACAGCGACATAGGTGGATAGAGCACTTTAAGGAACTATTGAATCGACCAGCTCCACTGAACCCACCCAACATCGAAGCAGCATCCACGGACCTCCCAATTATTATTGGCGCACCTACGATTGAGAAGATCAGTATAGCCATCAGACAAATCAAGAGCGGCAAAGCAGCAGGACCAGACAACATTCCAGCAGAGGCAATGAAAGCAGATGTGGAAGCAACTGCGAAAATATCTCACATTCTCTTCAAGAAGATTTGGGATGAGGAACAAGTACCATCAGATTGGAAAGAAGGATACCTGATCAAAATACCAAAGAAAGGCGATCTTAGCAAGTGTGAGAACTACAGAGGCATCACTCTTTTTCTGTACCAAGCAAAGTCTTCAACACGGTATTGTTAAACAGAATGAAGGACTTCGTAGACGCCCAACTTCGAGATCAACAGGCCGGATTTCGTAAGGATCGATCATGTACTGACCAAATTGCTACATTAAGGATCATTGTGGAACAATCAATTGAATGGAACTTACCACTCTACATCAACTTGATCGACTACGAGAAAGCATTCGATAGCGTGGATAGGAAAACACTGTGGAGGCTTCTTTGACACTACGGGGTGCCTGAGAAGATAGTCAACATCATACGGAATTCTGATGATGGATTCAACTGCAAAATCGTGCACGGAGGTCAGCTGACAGACTCTTTCGAGGTGAAGACCGGTGTCAGGCAAGGTTGCTTACTCTCACCCTTTCTCTTTCTCCTGGTCGTCGACTGGATTATGAAGACGTCAACATCTGGAGGGAAGCACGGTATCAACTGGACAGTTAGGACGCAGCTGGACGATCTGGACTTCGCAGATGACCTGGCTCTTCTATCGCACTATCAACAACAAATGCAGGAGAAGACGACCAGTGTAGCAACAGCCTCTGCAGCAGTAGGTCTCAACATACATAAAGGAAAAAGCAAAATTCTCTGATGCAACACAACATGCACCAACCGAATCACGCTTGATGCAGATATTTTCGAGGACGTTAACAACTTTACATATCTGGGCAGCATCATCGACGAGAAAGGTGGATCGGACGCAGATGTGAGGGCGCGGATTGGCAAAGCGAGGGCTGCATTTCTACAGTTGAAAAACATCTGGAACTCCAAACAACTTTCAAACGAAACCAAAATCAGGATTTTCAATACAAATGTCAAGACAGTTCTACTGTATGGAGCGGAAACATGGAGAACTACCAAAGCCATCATTCAGAAGATACAAGTGTTTATTAACAGCTGTCTACGCAAAATACTTCAGATTCGTTGGCCAGACACCATCAGCAACAACGAACTGTGGGAGAGAACAAGTCAGATTCCAGTGTAGGAGGAAATCAGGAAGAAGCGGTAGAAGTGGATAGGACATACACTAGAAAAGCACCAGACTGCGTCACGAGACAAGCCCTCACATGGAACCCTCAAGGCAAAAGGAAAAGAGGAAGGCTAAGGAACACACTACGCCGAGAAATAAAGAAAGATATGAGAGGAATGAACAAACATTGGACAGAACTGGAGAGGGAAGCCCAGGACAGAGTTGGTTGGAGAAAATTGGTGGGCGGCCTATGCTCCATTGGGGGTAACAGGCGTAAGTAAGTAAGTAAGTAACTTCGGATGTGAGACCTATAGAAACGGAATCATTTGAAAACGGTTAATTTAATAACACTCATTACCGTTGAGGTCACCAACCTGATCACCAGAAGAATCTTTAAACGCGAACACATCTAACCAGTAACCGACTGTAGATTTCCAGAATGGTGATGTGGACGAAGATGAATAGTTTTGTCTATGAAGCACGTAAATAGCACATGCAACCAGAAGACTGACGAACACAGTCACGAACCCGAATAACCATTTTTTTGACGTATATTTTCTCCAATGATGTATGTTGCACCGTGTGCGTGGGCGGCTCTTTAGCTGAGATTTATTCTCAAGTGATTTTGATGACTGACTGGTTGCATCATCTTTCTTTGTCACAATGTTTTCGGTGTGCCTCAGGATATTTGTTTATACTATTTTTCATTTCGGAATTTCGTTCTTCTTGGCCTTGTCGTTCGTTTGAAATGACGTCCACAATGTGTATGTTATTGTCAGATTCCTAAACGCGCTAATGATTATATCTTAAACAGTTAGTTAAATCAAACTACTTCAACCGTTCTTCATTTACCGGTTCCTACTTATATACTTTTTCTATCGTTAAATGATTGGTTAGTTTTCACAAAATGAAATGATTTGAAACCAAACACAATAAACATCTAGCTTTCGGTGGATTCATTATCTAATCGACATGATTGGACGGAAAATTGGACGGAGTCGGCAGGTGATAATGTGTCTGTAAAAATAAGCAACGCACAGTTACACTGTTATTGATTTGGCTAACCGATGCTACAGCGGGTAGTCTATAGACTAGTCTGAATAAACTCACATACTTTCCAGTATTGAACAACATCTGCCAATAATATTTTTCAAACACAATTATTTTCTGTAAAGACGATTAGCATCATACAGTCGACCTTGTGCTGTGTCTTTCTTTCCATTTTACGCGTTTGCACTTCATTCATTTTATGTCTACTTCTCGGTGAAATGCAATTTTCGGCCAGCCACGACGACCTAACCTTCATTATTTCAGATGTTTGCAAAATGTCAATCGATGATTTTTCAATCGACTGTGGTAATTATTAGTTTCTTATCAAGGACAAATCTAATTTAATATGCGCATCTATAGGTATGGCCTGGTCGTTTCCGTCAGAACCATTACCAATTATTTCGTAGAAGAATGACAGCATCCGCTCTTCAGTGACTTTTGTCGTTCTATCAGTTTTACTCTAATTTCAGTCTTCCTCAATTCAAATTTTGCAAATTAGGCCTACATATCATATTCCGCTTTCTGTCTTGCGAATAAATTCCTTGGTCAATTTGTTTGGTTTTGGCACAAACGAATAGCGATAACAGTTTCTGTATTATGAACCTAAAACATCTGGAAGTCGAATGAAAAATTCTGTATCTACCACCATGGATGATGCCAGAAAACATGAATCTCCTATTCACATTATTTGAAACGATGAAAATCAATAAAACCAGTCATCTTCATAGAAACCGATTACTGGATTGAAGATTCTCGATAGGTAGTGTCTAAGCAATTGAATAGTAATCGTTTATTATAAAACTAAGTTCAATACTTTCAACTGGGCAGCTGAAGCTAGATGATGAATTTGCACTTCACATATTAGATACTCACCATACTAGAATTACGGTTTCACTCAACAAATTCTATTATTTGTCGAGCGATGTGTTCGACAAAGACATAATTGTTCCGCATCCTATCTTGTCTATACGAAGTCGCATAAGATAAAATTTTGAGAAAGGTTGTGCACTGCGGAAACCGCTGAATGAAGGTGTATTTAAATTCAATCCAAGATGTTTCATTCTCACTGATGGAATTCATGAACTGATCAAAGCAAGAATGTTATTAGTAATGAATGATGAGATCAACTACGTGGGCTTATCTATTCAGTGATGAATTACTGTTAAGCATCAGAATATGAAGACTGAATGTACTGAAATCCCTTGCAGTCATAAATAAGGTAAAACGACGACAATTGGTTATTGGAGATTGACTAATCTGTAAGTCTTAAAGCTTTTGTTTCGTTGCTTGTCCAAAGTATATGTTGCGTCTTAGGAATGAAAATGACACGATTCATCTTTCTTTCATCTCTCAGATCTTATTGATATCCTTTTGAATGTTGGTGAGAAGACGTGACTATGAGAACTTGCGTGTTCCTGATTGGTATCTGGTAAACATTCCATTCATTGAATTAAATATTATACTTTTGAAAATTTTGGTACGTGTTCTATAATTTCTAGACAGCTGCCTTTGTAGAAATTTTGCTATCGCTTCTGAAACTAGTCGTTGCTTAGTTGCATCAGATCTCGCATGGAAACACAACGATTGTATAAGGCTTACACACTGTTATTCGTTAGTGTGGTTAATGCTTCTCGCACTGTTGTACAAAAGGAATTATAAATGAAAGTTCACTGATGAGAATGTAAGTTTTCGATGTATTCGCAGATACACACCAGCAAAATAGTTACCCCAGTTCAATGAGAGCATTTGTTTCCTCGAGACTTCGTCAATAACGTATAATATCACTGTGTTTTTTCTGGAACGTGCGGTCACATTGACGATAGGGATGCTTTCATATATATAATGCACCAAACAGAAGTGATTCGAAGACAATATCCATTAAAAAAATACGTGCCGATGGCTTGTGAACAGAAAACATTTTTTAGGAGAATGAGTATATATTTATTCATCAATATTGACAAGAATTTGAATTTTTGTATCACAAGGAACCAGTTTTCAGTGTGTGGGTTAATACGCGTTGCTTTCGGAAAGTGGGAACGTCGCATAACTGAGACACATCTCAGTTTTGACAACGTTCAAACGGTATGAAATACGATCATAGGTAAGTTATACATTTACTCACACTACTCGCCATATTCACCTAATGAGAGATCTAATTTTGAAAGCCTTGTTTGTGAAAATTCCTCCAAGCACACATTTGTATTTTGAACTTATTGATTTCTCCAGTTGCACATTTTACTATTTAGTCAGATTCCATTGAAGAACATGATCTACGTAGCAGAAAAATACAGCAAAGTCTTGAATATTTACTTTTTCGGTTATTCATTATTGATTCAAGAATTATCAGATGTAAGAATGAGAGGAATTTGTATTAGAATTCCCATTTCAGTGAACAGATCATACGGAATTCTTACGTGGATTAAACTGCTTATCCGTGCACGGTGGTCAGCTGCCAAACTCGTTCGAGGTGAAGACCGGTGTCAGACAAGATTGCTCACCCTCACTATTTCCCTTCCTCCTGATGATCGACTGGATTATGGAGACGTCAGCATTTGAAGTGAAGCACAATATTCACTTGCCAGATACGACTCAGCTGGACGATTTGAACTTTGCAGATGACCTGGCTCTTCTATCTGAAACGCAACAACAAATGCACGAGAAGACGACCAGTGTAGCCGCAGCCTCAGCGGCAATAGTTCTCAACATACATATAGGAGAAACTAAAATTCTAGGATACAACATAATATGCGTCAACAAAATCAGTCCTGATGGAGATATTTAGGAGCACAGTAACACTTTTACATATCTTTGCAGCATCATCGACAACCAAGTTGTATCCAATAGAGGTTTGAGGGCGACGATCGGCAAAGCAGGGAATGCATTTCTTCAATTCAAATATATCTGGAACTCCAAACAAATATCAATCAACAACGAAATCACGATTTTCAATATAAAGGTCAAGACAGTTCTGCTGTATGGAGTGGAAACTTGGAGAGCTACCAAAGCCATCATTCAGAGGATGCGAGTATTTAGTAACAGTTGTCTTCGCAAAATACTTCCGTTTCTTTGGCACAACACTTTCAGCAACAACATAATTTCTGTCTAATGATGCAATCAATTATTTTTGCATAGGCACCGTACTTTTATCATATATCATTTGACTACTTAGAAAATCATTTCATACAATTTAGGTGATTTATTGTATCTAAAGTCTCCAAGCAGAACGCTTTTAGGAAGATTTCAAAATAATTAAACTACTGCTGACTTATTCTTTTAGGTTAAGATAAATATTTCTTCCACACCAGTATCGAAACACGTAAGTCGAGATCTTGAATAAATATACATTCAATTAGCTTGCTGTTTCCTCTTTGTATTTTTTTACTTTCCGCATAATCCAATTAGCAGTGAAAAATCCATGGCGCCTCCAAGCAACATACGAACACGCACTTCTAGGTCACAGCCTGTATTTGTCGCTGTTCGATTGACTTTTTCTAACAAATCCATCACTGATCTAAACAAACCATTGAAGAAACCTACTGTGCCTATTGTTGATAGTAAGGCTGTGTCAGTGACATGCTGTAAATGTGCCGTCACAAACTGACTGCATTACTCGATTTACCAGCGATAACTTCTGCAGTGAATGTGTAAGCTTTAGTGGTAATTTAATACAGCCTATAGACTGGCATGTCTTTTGTAACATATTGATATTACAGAAAGAATAATAATGATAACAATAACATTCAGAAAAAATAAAGAGATTTCAATGCAGAATGAATCAACTTTCTAGACACCAAGCATTAGCAGGCTGCCAGTTCTGAATTTAAGGTGTATTATATTATCAAATTCCAAATGAACAATAATTCTGACATATCAGCTGGTATGCATACGGGTGTGCATACAGGTGACTGGCTGAAACATGGTTTCAGTTCGTATGAGTCTTGAGACAGTTTTCCACTTCGGACAACAGGTCAAAAATTTGATAAGTGATTTTAACTGTGTAAAGGCATCGATGAGTGTTGGATCAGTATACCTTGGAGGTATTGGTAAATGTTATAGGATTACTAATAATGAAATGAATGGAATGAAATATTTATATCAATGTTCTATTAGATGAGTTGAATTTCACACACTATTGACCATATTATCTATCAACATCTAATAAGTTCGAAATTAGTAGCTTATAGATAGACATGACACAATAGACGATTGAGATGGGAGATATGTCACTATCTTATACGTTCTGCAGAATCATGACATTGAGCCTGCTGATATTTGCTGTACCAACCCTGTCGACTGAAAAGTCAGTCTAGATGAAAGCATCAGACAAACAATTGTGTTTTCAAAAACACTGAGACATTTGAACCTGAATATCCATTCTAGATAATACAGAATCTTTATCCAATACACTGTCGGACAGACACAGGATGAATTTGAGAAGACGTACAATTGATTACAGACACTTGGATTCCAATTTAAGCTGTGGCGGATGCGGTGTTTGAATGAACCAGTGACTTCTTGTTGTTGAATGCTTGTTTTCGAATTCTAAATACACTACATTCGTTCGTGTTCATCTTGTAGTTCTTGATTCACTACGTTGCTTCTTGTATTATAAGCTAATACAACAATTCAAATACTTCTATTCATCATCATGTTTCAAGTAATTTGTGGTAGAGTTACAAGTGACTGAAATGAAGAAACAAACGTTGTTCTTGATTCACATACTTCTATTCATCATACATATCTTTCAATATGTAAGTTATCAGGTGAAGCGCATAAAACAGTATATTAGTTTACCTATACTATGGGCTTTTATTACCGCTCTGTCTTATTTTACAAACAGCTGTTCAGCATGAATGTAACCCAAATATTCATTTACATCGGTGCGTTGTTTGATAAATAACCTAGTATTTTGTTCGTTTGAATAAATTCACTCTACTCATGGAACTGTGGTACCATTTTATCAATTCATTTAGTTATATTATTTGAACAGATTAATAATAAAATTAGTTCATTTTCAAAAATTGTGTAACTTTCCCATTTCCATCTGAAAAGATTCGAATAATGGTACTCATTCATCACTGTTCAAATAAGAATTCGAACAGTTTCCTGACGGTCAGGAATATGAAGTAAGAGAATAGGAGAGAACGATAGTCGACAGAGGAAGGAAACAGTCTAAATACTTTAAATTTCATCACTTCGCATTTATTGTACTTTTTCAGTTATTTCTTATCACCAGAGTATGCAACGTTGTGCAGAACTATACTGTTCACTCGCTCTCTCAACAAACATATCAATCACACTCTCTGGATTATTTAACTTTCACTCTGTTTTTTATCCCTGGAATGGTTGATGCTTTTGAGCAAAAACATCAATGCCTAATTAGGATGTTTTATTAGTGATTTCTTGAGATCTAACGTCTCTGATTCAAATTTCACTTCATAAGTAATCTCAACCAAACTAACGACAAATTGACGAATCATTGAAAGAGTGAGTTTCTTTATGCATTACTTAAAAATCAGCTACTTTCGTGAAAATATTTTCAGTGACATCCTTAATGCGTTCTCAACAACATTGTTAGAAGAATGTCTCAATTAGGAACGATTGTCTGTCATCTAGCGTAGACCGAAGATTTCAAGCACCAGGGATTAACTGCACAATGTTCATTTGTTGTTTAGATTTCAACTCACAACTGCATAATATATCAGTTGAACTGTTCACCGTGAACACCTCTTCAGCCTCAGATTCCCCTTTGTTGGGTTGACAATGCACAGCGCTGACGAGTCTGCTGTCCTGCAGATGACCATTTTCAGTGGACTTTTGTCTACTATCCGATTTTGATTTCAAGCATAAGAATAATATCACATAAACAAATCCTCTTCATTGACAACGAAGTAATTAGGCGGAACCGGAGAAGAAAGACCTGACTACCATTGAAAAGATAGGTCTGCATTCATTGGATAAAATTTGGTGATGACAGCTAGCTGGGGCCTTATAAGCTTACGCCTTTAACACATGTATCTTTCTTAGAGCAGTCCAATTAGAAGGCTGCGGTCACGTTCGCTGAGAAAGCATTGCAAGTTGCAGCAACTCCAAATGAGAAAGAGTGTGAGCGAATCAGATGCCTAATGTCCGACGATTGCATTGATAGGATTTGAGGTGATTCATCAGTTAGATAATCACGTTGCAATGGTTTGCGATGCATATAACGACGTATGGCCTAATAATGGCACCTCTGATTCCCCTGTACCTGTAGTGAAGTAATCTGATGTGCTGGAGTCTATCTTCGACAGGTTCACTTCTCAAAACTGTCATATATTTTGATGCTTGTTACTGCAATCATTTCAACAGACCATGTTGGACGACAATGTAAACCAGAAAGTGTAAGTGTTGATTTTTAATAGTCATCATGATCTTTGCAGTTGTGGTTCTTAAACGAACTATTGAAAGCGTTTATGCTGCTTCGATATCGAGCAGAATCAGAAGGGTTGTTTTGTTCATATCGTTTACCTTGACGTTCCAGTAAAGATTCTAACTGTTCAAGATTAATTGACATTGTGAATTGTGAGCCCCGTCGCCACTGATATGTTCGGCACTTAGGATGCTTGAGGCTATTACGAGTTTACCTTGGTCGATAAACGCAAACGGGACTTTTACCAGCTTCCAGGGAGGCTACCTTGAATACACAAGTCGAAATAGAAGGCTTTGTAAGCGTAGAAGTATATTCTACAAACACCCAGCAATCACAGTACAATCAAGCATACAACTCTCGTTTATTTATACAACATAAGAACGTCCTTGAGACAGTTAAGAAAATAGCACACTAAAATACACAGCAGCCAATCACAGCCATGGATTTTCCTGTTGGGAATTGAAATCTCAAGGTCATCTGATCGGCCCATGCTGGCAAAACGTGAAAACCAAAATACGGCATTATCAAGAGAATTTTGGGGATGTAACATCCCCAACAATATCATGGACAAAATGCGAGTAGAAAATGTACAAAGAAGCTTCACCCGGCGACTGCTCGGATTGAGCCATAACCTCGACTACACAGAAAGATGCAAGCATCTTTCCCTAGAACCTCTATGGCGCCGTCGTCTCAAAAACAACCTAATGCTCCTCCATAAACTAATAAATGGTCTTTTGTTCGTAAAATACCGCCCAACTATGAACCACGACACTGCTTACAGACTTAGAAACAACGCATATACACTATTAACGGCAAAACACAAGAAATTATTGCGTTGTAATTTCTTTGTAACACGATACAGTCTACTGTGGAACAGGTTACCAATTACTATCCGTATTTGTGACACAATCACTAAGTTCAAGAAACTAGTCATGCTGTTGCTAGACTCTAAAGAGATATACCGACTATTCCCGGAACTCACACAAAGTCCCCAGGCACTCTTTTATGGTCCATCAAATATTTAGATGAACCTCGGAAACGAATTATAGACTATGAACACATTGTGTTCTCATTACCACCCATACATGTATCATGAAATGATAGACGAATCCCCCTGCTCCTACTAACAGTTATAGGTTACGCCTTTAAAGTGTTACCCGTGACTTTTCTCTGAATTTACATTCGGATTATTATTTTCATATCTTCAAAGCAGTTTTAGTTTTCATTTCTAGTAGACAGACAAATTGAAAAGCCTGTAGATGCTGATCAACTACTGTCAATTACAAGGAACTCAAACACCGTGTATCGTTGTCAGTATCTTCTTATTTAAGTATTAACAGTTTAACTAATTTTTATTTCCCCAATTCATTAACATGCAAACACCTTGCCTGCTTACCAACTTATCGCTTTACTCATTAATTTTTAACATTATTTCAACTATTTTTTTCACTTTCTCCTCGTTCCAGCTCCCTGTCCTTCCTATTTCCAAACTACCCATTAACTGACTCATCTTACAAATTATACCATTCGTTTACTTAAAATCAGTGTGATATGCTACGTGGATATATTATCTGGCAAAGTTGTATGGATTGCTTGTAATGTTGGAGCTAGTAGAGAAAGTGAATTCCGATAAGGTGTACAAAAAAAAATTGAGAGTAGACTAGAGACCATTATTTACAATTAACCATTAAACGTAAGAGAGCCTAACATCACAAAAGGAGGGAGGGTGGTGTATCTGACCAGCATTCATGACGGTGGGCGATAACCTCAATCTACCCATGTCTGTGTGGCAGAACATTTTGTTTGCTTACGGCTCCTTACGATATGGCAGGATGTAACAAATCAGTGATATTGATGTTACTTTTCCTAGTTAACCTCGTCTACAACCCACGTCTGTAACCTTGCACTGGATTTTACTTCCTACCGAGAAATCCTATTACAAGCTGGTCTGGACAACTTTACTAAAAAAGAGCTCCTTCATAACTTCTTGAGCCTCAGAGTTAAAAATAAAAAGAATAAATAAAACCAAAAAATTACATCACTGATCCTCTTTATTATATTTTGTAAATCAACTTTATTACTAACAACTTGGTTCTTCTGAATTTCCTCGATTCTTTCAACTAACTTCTCGTTAGTTGTCTCACTACTGAATTGTCTTCATTAACCTACATAAGCGCAGGTGTAAAGTGTTCTGATATTAAAAATGTTTTGGTAAACATACCTTTGTTTTATCCACAAACGTATGTGCAAGAATATTTTCTGTTCTGCTCCTCGTCCCGTTTTCTTTATTCCTCTTTTTTCAGAACCTTATTCCAATCCACATATATTAGTCTGGATATTTGCAGTAGACTTGGTTACCCTACCCAAGAACATGTGAAATCATTAGCTGGCGAATATCAACCAGACCTTTGTACAATTACCGCATCAATTCTTGTTATATGAAAACCCATCTGTACCATGAATCGTTTCTCAGTCCATAAGATGATTGTCGTAACGCAACCTTCGTAACTTGCGCCAATTACTCGCTTTGTACATTCCATCTTCAAGAAAACAATGAATCTTGTGAAATGTTTAAGTAACTGTATACCGTTTTAAAAAAAAATTTGTTGCTAATCTTAACATTTTGATCGTGCCTGTAAATTGGCAGGTCTCTTGTAACATGTTTGTTATTTGAGAATAAATTATTAATATTATTATTACTATTATTATTATTAGTACTATGCGAACTCACGAACGTATTTGGACAAGGCAACTTTAATTTTCGTAACTTTTGATGTTTTCCGACAATTTCGATTTTTTTGTCGCAAACAAAGACATTTTCGTAACCTTGTTTGCTGGAAGGGGGCTATTTTAGTGCCTCCACATTTATTTGCATCCGCTTACATTTAATTTGCTTAAGCCCTTTCGAATAATTTATTTAACCAAGCCATTTGTATAGCAACAACTCACATGTACCATTGGTATTTTTTATTATCTGGTTCGTATGAGCTTGTACGACTGAGCATTGCTTACGCCTACGCGCTTACTCATCCTTTTCGCTTGAATGTTAATCTCTTAATACTCCCATGAACTCACATGATTTGTATTGCTTGCTTTTGACCTTGTCAATCATTCGTCGCTTTTATTCATGTCTGTGCATGCCTATTTCGCTTGTCATATGTCTGTCTTATTTTTATCTGACTATATATTCTTAGTCATACTCTATCTCTTTGAGTTGGCTCTTAGCCTTCTCCAATTCGCTTCTCCTCTTCGCTTTGTGATGTGCCTCGAATGAACGTATTCATCAATACGAGTTCATCTCCTGATTTATAAACCGAGCTTAAGAAAACGGTGTAAATCGGCACACTACACTGGAGTTAAATTTGCAGCTGTTAGGGTGAATCGGAAAGTGATCAGACTTGCTACAATTGTTTTGCGGTTGCTCAGTCTGCGTAAAGTCATTTGCGTTAATGAACATATCAGAGCGAACAGTCTCGATCAACAGTACTGGATTTCCTATGGCGAAAAGGCCTACAGACATTTTGTGAATTGCTGTAAACTTGATCAGCTTGCAGGCTCGTCAAGTGTTCAAGAGCAGTCATACTTTCTAGCAAGTGCTCACAGGAATCTACTTCAGAGGAAACACATGAAGTAGTGGATGGTGTCAAGTGACTGGGAAGAATGTTAATTGTATTTATATCAACGAGCGGGTTACAAGGTAAAGAGATGTCGTTTTCAAGTTCACAGTAAGATCCTATCGAGCCAGTAGGAAGATCAGAATAAGATACGGATGGAACGCTGTTCATACGTTTGATTTTATCGATTTTAGTAGTGGATTTGGATTTTTTACACGTGTGATATTCGACAGGTTAAATCAAGTGTTGTTTTTATAATTGTGACATGTTTGTGTAGTTATTTGTAAGCAGAAGTTTGTTACTATAAACACAATGTCTGTTTGAAATTATGAAAATAACTAAAATAAGTATCACATTACAGTGTTTATAAAAGATGGTTTTATATGTCCCAATGCACTAGAGTAAAACGATTGGAAAACGAAAAACACAAAACACGTGAATAAAAGGTAAAACCTTCAAAGTACGCGCCACTTTTCAGTCTTTGTGTATTACATCCTACTTCCATCTCAACAAAATAGTATAATTGTTTCAATGCTATTCAATATCTTTTACTTGGAATATGCCAGTGAAACAGGTAATTTGGTTAACAGTTTGTAAATCGTGAATAAAATTTCTGAATCAACATCACACGTGAGATATATTTGAATTCAAACCATGATGGTGCCTACACTGGCACAGTGTTTCGGGGAACCGACCACATGCTCGTCTAGGGGATCGGTTCATCTGGGTTTTCATTTCGTGAGGAGGACGTTTGCAGCCACTCATGTCCAGGATGTTAAGTTCATCTCCGTTAGAACGTCACTGAATAAACAAATAAATAATAAAGTGTCGCACACAACAATCACGTTCCAAGTTCAAGTCTGATCATCGTGTCTTCAAATAACAACTCAAAACAAGTGCGTAAACTGTTCATAATGATCAATACAGATGCTACATCAAACGCACAAATCTGAAACAAATATTTACTGCAATCTACATGCAGTTGCACTTGTGGAAACAACTACGGCCACATTTCCTATCACCATTGTCTCCACTAGATTGGACTATTGTTACTGCTACAGTTCATGTTAGTATTAGGCATAAGAGATGTTTTCTTGTTGAGGTAGAACCATGTACTAAACAGTTCACAAATAACAGTTTCGCCATAATATGTCTGTCCATCATGTAGTATAGAATGAATTTTGCGGTTTGAGTCATTTTTATGCGTTAGTTAAGCAAACAACATAGGTTTTGGGACTTTCATGAAGTGGCGAGAGCAGTGTTTTCTTCTATTCGCTTACGCACTTCATGTTGGTTTTTCACACCTTCAAGTTTAGCGTAAATTTGGTACAAGATTCGGTAGTCCTTAAATTTGCAATATGCCCGTTTTAGTTGACGTAGTTTAGCCCTAACATTAGAGTTGATATAAGGAGTAACTGTTTTGAAAGATGTTTTGACTAAGATAGTAGTGTCTAGAGCAGATTTAATGGTGACATTGAATATATGTAATGCATCAGAGAGTTCAAGACTAGAAAATAAGGCGGTCCAGTCGGAGTGATGAATTAGAAACCGGAAGTTGTCTCAGTCAGCATATTCATAGTTTCCGTACTTAAATAAGGCGTACTAAAAATGCAATTGCACATGAAAAGCGTGCTGTTCAGCTGATCAATGAATCCTCTGCACTCATGAAACTCCTTCGGAACAGACTTGAATGCTCTAAAGAGGAAGGAAGGAGCAAAATTACTGAGGACAAGCGAGTGTACGCAGACCGGAAAAACATCGCAGAGCTGCTAAAACAACGTGTTGTGCTGTATTAACGAACAAAATACCAACAAATAAATCACACCTGACCCAAGTTCCTTCCTGTGAAATCGCCAGTGTTTACCTTAGTGTGCAGAACATTTTCAAGGCGATTAGTACACTGAAGCACTGTTACATTGAAGGACCAGATGGTATCCCAACCATCATGCTGAAAAATGGTAGCAATGATCTTTGTGTTATTCTTCTCAAACTATTTATTATATCACTCTCCACAGAGTGTTGCCCTAATAACTGAAAGACTACACATATCCTCCTCATAAATAAATATGGGTCTGCAGCGAATGTTGAAAATCATCGACTAATAAACATAACTTCAGTAGTATCTAGGGTGATGGGGAAGGTAGTTAAGGCAGAGATACTACGACATCCACTTATTCAGAATCTGATATCGACCCCCAAGCAAAGGTTCTTGAGGTCCAGGTCGTGTGACACATGTCTGTTAGATTATTCCAACGATATCACGCATAAACAAGATGAATGTCTTCAAGTATCAGTCCTTTGCTTAGTCTCTAAGAAGGCTTCTGATAAAGTCCCACACAAAAGGCTTATCGTTAAACTAAAGTCATTTGGAACCATTACCCACTACATTCATGGTTTGCTTCATTCCTGAATTGGCGACAACAAATGGTTAAGTACAGCAACTGTCTTTCATCAGCAAGAACAATAACCGGTGGAGTTATCCAGGGGAGTGTATTAGGTCCACTTTTGTTTCTTATGCACATAAACGATATAAGTATTGCTATAAAATTTGGAAGAGTATACTTAAATGTTGATGATTTGGAAATAGAATACAGCTGTGAGCCTGAAGATGTGAACGAAAATTTAGCCAGGATTCAGGGTGATCTTGATAACTTAACTATCTGGAGCGAGACACCTTGAATGTCATGGCCCGAAATCTTTTGCAGTGGTGCAGGTGCAACCACCCTTTGCGTTTTTTGAAATCCTGATCAGTTGAATCGGGTATCCGTACTTTCAAAGTACTACATAAACCTAGTGCTGGATGATGCTTGACGGATTAGCCATAATACTCCTTCCTGACTTGGTATTAAGGAAATCAGGAACCGAAAAATATCGGTGCATCTAATATTTTCAGACTGTGCAAAAGCCTTTACAAAGGTACCTCACGCACTCATAATTGTGAAAGTTGAGGAAATCGGATTCAAAGATCAGCTCCTTTCTCGGCTTAAAACTACCTTAGATAAAGCAGGTTTCGTACCAGGGAAAATAGAGTGCACACAAGTTGGCGAGTCTGAACACCGAGAGTCCTAAACTGGACCATCAAAGGTCCAGTTCTCGCTAGCATCGATGTCGCCCAGACGACGGAAAGATCTAAAGTTCCACTAGAAGCCAACCGGATTTGATTGAGCACCAGGATGACCTAACACAAATTGGAGAATCGACAGTGAAATAACGTTAAAAAGTAGACATTTCGAAATTCCACTTCTTAGTTATTCTGCCCTGAAACAAACGTATTCATTCATATCACAGCACATAAAAACTCATAAACTAGCAGTAGATAGTGGAGTGCCTACAAAAGACCTAGAACAGTAGCGAAAGAACAAGGAGAAAGAGTAGAGAATCGAATTGGTTTACACTAGCTCGTGCAATCCATAATGGACATTGA